>PITA01012513.1:0-61592 GCA_004023965.1 Spilogale gracilis
AAAAAAAATAAATAAAATTAAAAAAAAAAAAAGAAACACATGGGGTATAGAAGTAAGTGATGCACTTCAACATCTTATGGAATTAATTCCTTGATGCTAACCACAGGGCATGTTAGCCATATATCTTTAATTCTTTGATTACTATAGCTTGGAGATAAAGATTGATCAAACAGAAATAGGTTGTAAAATCCAGCTTCATTCTGATTCCCCATACATTAAGAGAAGGAAGTTAACTAAGTGTATAAATCAGATCTCTATAGTAAAGTGGTCTTATGTCAGGGGCACACCCCATAGATGGCGCTGTGTCTGCTATGGAGAGCTCCACAGCAGATGCCAGCAGCGCTGCTGCCGAGGCTAAGGCACAGAGCGCATGAAGCAGCTCCAGGAAGCGCCCGCCCTGAAGATCACGTGACCACACACCTCATACGGGGTCCGTGCTCAGTGCGTGATCACCGGACTCCACCAATGCCTGCTCGCCGTGCAGTCCACGCCCCATGTGATATCCTCTCTGATTGGCTGGGATACTATATAAAAGGGGGGTAGAAAGCTTCCTGAGGAGAGAGACAATGAGAGGCGGGGGAGACAGTGAGGAGGAGAGGAAGAGAGGAGGCGAGACCTGCGAGACCATGCGAGGAGGAGGAGGAGGGAAGAGGGAAGAGGGAAGAGGGAAGAGGGAAGAGGGAAGAGGGAGACCTCGGGAGAGATGGGAGAGGAGAGACGAGAGGGGGAGGAACCAGAGAATAAACGGGAGCTTCAACGTTGACCCGTGTGTTGCGTCTTCTCTGCTGGCGGGGAACGCGACAGTCTTATAGTGAAAGGACACTTGGACTGCCACCTTTAACTCCACTAACATTCAAACCTGTCCTGCCATTTAGTGGTCTAGTACATTTTCTTATGTAGAAATGGAAAGCCATAAAAAGTCTGTTTTGTTGTTATTATTGAAGTATTGACAGTGACAGTGACCTGAAAACTACTATTATTTAAAAAGAAAATAAGCATAGTGGAGACTGAGTAGGAGGAAAAGAACATTTACAAGTTCCATGGTATTTTGGATGTCATGAGTCAAGTGACAAAGACTAATTGCCAGACTGAGGGTCAAGAATCACTGTTAGGTTTAGTAGAGGAGAGAAGATTCAATGTCTGGGAGAAGCGGATACCAAATTACAAATCAAAAGTGATCTGCATGATGTTCTTATAAATTACTGTTTATTTATTCTTCATTGTCATATATTCTGCATTTTAAAAAAATAGTCAACACTGAATTAAAAAAAATAAATGAGAACAATGACGGGCTAGATCATAACCAAGAAACCTGAGCACAGAAAGTTAAGAAAACGGAATGAAATGGAAATTTAGAGAGTAAAAATTAGATGTAGATTAAATAGTCTTTAAAAAATCATAAATTATATCCAAATGTGTTTTGTTACTGGATTTATTGTTTCAGCTTCTTCTTTGTGTATAGTGTTTCCTACTTCACAATAAAGTGTTTAAAGTCATTGAGGGGCACCCAGGTGGCTCAGTTGGTTAAGTATATGCCTTTGGCTCAGGTCATGAACCCTACAACAGGCTCCCTGCTCAGCAGGGGAGTCTGCTTCTCCCTCTCCCTCTGACCATTCCTATGTTCTCTAATAAAAGTTTTAAAAATAAAATAAAATAAATAATAAATAAATAAAAAGTCACTGAGTTTCTTCTAATAAACTGGAGTAAGGAGACTAGATATACAGTATTGTACTAGTCAGTTGATGGTAGAGGACTAAAAAAAAAAAAAAGATTATAGTTATAAGAATTGAGGGGAAGGAATGGTGAAAAAGGCATTGCAAAGAAAAACAACTCTTGTTTTGAATTTTGAATACTACCCCTTAATACAAGATGACAGATTTTAAAAATAAAATGTATTTTGGAGTTTGGTGGTGGGGGATGAGTGAATTAGGTAAAGGAGATTAAGGGTACACTTCGTGTCATGAGCACTGAGTAATATATAGAATTGTTGAATCATTATATTGTACACCCAAAGCTAATATAAATGATTAATTATACTTGAAATATTCTTTAATATGAAATAGTTTTAATAAACATCCTAGAATATTAAAAATTTAAATAGAGGGGTGCCTGGAAGCTCAGTCAGTTAAGTGTCTGACTTTCGACTTCGCCTCAGGTCACGATCTCAAGGTCTTGAGAAGGGCCCCACATTGGGATCCTGGCTCAGAGCAAAGTCTGCTTGAAGTTTTCTCTCTGACCCTCCCCCTATTCATGCATGCAGACACACTCTCTCTCAAATAAATACATTAAAAAAAATTAAATGCAGGGGTACCTGGGTAGCTCAGTCATTAAGTGTCTGCCTTCAGTTCACATCATGATCTTGGAGTCCCAGGATAGAGCCCCACATAAGGCTCCCTGGTAGAAAGCAAGCCTGCTTTTCTCTCTCTTATTCCTCCTGCTTGTGTTCCCTTTCTAGCTGTGTTTCTCTATGTCAAGAAAAAACAACAAAAAAAAACCTTTAAAAAAATTAAATACACATGAACATGTATAAAATTTTATACATGTATAAAATAGAAGTATTCAAATTTTCTTATTATCTAATTTTTAGATAGAATTTAAGTTCTATAGCTATCACATTGTTGAAGCCTATGTAGAAAAAAATATACTGAAACATCTGATACAAATGCCAACTTTTGATAGTTGTATTCTTCATTATTTTCTTTTTTAGGCCACTAGATATGCTACATGTATACAGCCAATTACTGAGATTTTCACCTGGCAGACCTCAAAAATTTCAACAGGAAACTTAACATCTTACAGGTAGTATTCTATTAAACTCCCATAGCCTCTGTGTGGGTAAGTAGGTTTTAAATAAGACAGTCCGAAATCAATCATTTGGAACATCTTATTGGTGTGTAACTATTCTAGGATCTTCAATTTAAAACTTATCTATATACTCAAATTTTGTATATGCTATTGTTTAGCAGGCATATGTATCTACATAAGTTCCAGGGCTCTCTTTCTCAAGTGGCCATCAGGGTAAGAGTTCAAACATACTTTTAGCAGTCAATACCATACTTTGGCTACCACAGACAGTCAGTATTATGTCCCCTTTTATCTCCCAATTTTATATATTAAATGTAGGATGACTAAAAATTGCAAATTGACCATGACAATAATGCAGAAAACTTTCATATAACATATTAAATCTCATTTGTTAAAATAAACTTGTTAATAATATTTTCACCAACTTTTGATATTTTGTATTTTTCACTTTTTTCATCTAAGAAAGCAACCCTGGAAGCCAGCCTCAGCTCAGAGAATTATCACTATACCGTGAGCACACTCCAGACTTTTCACAACATCCTTTCATCACTATTTCACAAAAGAAATTTTGATTACTCTATGAAAAAGAAAGCCAAATATAATGTAATGGATTTTAACATAAAACTGAGGATTTAAATGTATCTAAGTTTGGTATCCAAAGCAATAACTCACAGAAAGTTTTGCCACAATTGAATTAGTCTCTTTGTTTTATGGTTATGATTTATGTCCCTGTTATTCAATGGTAATTTCTTTCTCTTGTGTTCCATTTGAATAATTCTCATATTTAAAAACATACTGCAATGCTTGAGACATGGCTTTTAGTTCTTTACTTTAAATGTTCCATCAATCCTAAGGTGAAAGCAACTATAAAAGTATATAATACTTTGCTCAACGTAGGTTAACTTCTATCTCAGATAGGTACTAGTATCAAGTTTTATTATCTGTTTTGCCTTCAGTTAATTTTTTGAGTTATTTCCTTTTCTTAAATAGTAGCAATAATGTAGTATTTTTGAAATGATGAAATAACTTATTCAATTACACATTTACTGCATGTCTACTAAGTGCTAAGCACTGAGCATAGGGAAGGAAGACCAGTCCCTGCCCTCCGTAAAAGCTCCCCAAGAGCCTTACTGCAGAGATAACAACAAAAACCCAGTATAATCTTTTCTTTTTCTTTTTTTTTAAGATTTTATTTATTTATTTGACAGAGAGAGAGATCACAAGTAGGCAGAGAGCAGACAGAGAGAGCGGAGGAAATAGTCTCCCTGCTGAGCAGAGAGACTAAAATGGGCCTTAATCCCAGGACCCTGAGACCATGACCTGAGCTGAAGGCAGAGGCTTTAATGCACTGAGCCACCCAGGTGCCCAAAAACCCAGTATAGTCTAATAGTTGTTTTGAAGCAAGCAGGCTACAAATAGTACCAGAGAATAAGAGGGATACTTAACAAGATGGAAGTTTAACAAAGAGTCAGAATATTTTATTGGAGGAGCCAGTAATGGGATGAGGGGAAGTGAGATCATGCCAGGGATATAAAGAACAAAGGAGGGGCACCTGGGTGGCTCAGATGGTTAAGCAACTGCCTTCCGCTCAGGTCATGATCCCAGAGACTTGGAATAGAGCCACACATCGGGTTCTCTGCTTGGCAGGAAGCCTGCTTCTCCCTTTCTCACTCCCCCTGCTTGTGTTCCCTCTCTAGCTGTGTTTCTCACTGTCAAATAAATAAAAATCTTAAAAAAATAAAAAAAGAACAAAGGATAGTATATCTAAGTATCCATCTGAGAATGGTTTCCCTACCTTCTCCTCTGCATTCAGTGAATTAATTCACAATCCCTTCTTCCCTCCCATAGCCCACATAAATAAAAATGGGGCAGCAATTGTGGTAACTAAGAAGTACATACTAGCCTAGTGAGTTTTACATTAAAACAGACTCAGAAGAGGGAAACTGATTCAGAAGTTGGCTATTATCCCTGTTGTTGTCTTAGGAGATCCTTCAAACATTAGGAATCAGCCTGGGGCCTTTTGGTCATGGAGATTTCAGAGACACTGATTGTCCTTAGAGATCCTGGTTAGCCTCAGACCAATTAACACATGCAGA
Source organism: Spilogale gracilis (assembly GCA_004023965.1). Classification (NCBI taxonomy): domain Eukaryota; kingdom Metazoa; phylum Chordata; class Mammalia; order Carnivora; family Mephitidae; genus Spilogale; species Spilogale gracilis. The sequence goes on from PITA01012513.1 coordinate 4,902, forward strand.
TTTTCTACTACTAATTTATTCTTTGATTTTGTGCAAGTCCTAGAGACTCGTGTCAGAGGCATGAAAGCAGTTTTCTACTAAGACCTATTATGAAATAAATTTCTAAGTAGAACAGAAAAGTACAAAATCACAGACACATGAGAAAACATTTGATGGAATTTGGGTTAGTGTAACATATGGTAGGATGGGAGTACCTTCAAAAACAAGTCAGGTTTTTTAGTGCAGGCAGCCAAAGTATTTGAATTTTCCCTATTGGGCTATATTTTCAAACACCTCCACTAAAGTCCTTTAGGACTGAGCTAATATGAACTACATAGACTCTGGAGATATTGTCCACAGCTCAGAATATTTTGATGTAAAAGTAACATTTCAGACTCACATTTTGCCACTCTAATTTTTGTATATTTTCTTTTATTCCTTATTATGTACATAATAACTTCAGTGATATCAATTCCTTCAAGTAAGTCAACACATTTAAAAGATGTGTGATGATGATTTTGTGACCTTAAATATGTATACACACTGTCTCTTAACTTTTTCTATATTGAGAACATAAAACCCAAGTATAGAGAAGATATTGAAAGGATTTAAGAAAACAAGTCCCATGACTAGATTTAAAATTTGGGAAATAACATTTATGTGAACAAATTGATACTACAGGGATATTTCTGAAGTGAATTTATAAAAGGCTGAACTAACACAAAGACCTTGGCTACATACAACTGTGTCAACTCAAAGTATTAAGGTAGCATAACATAAGTGCGGATGGGAGTTAGGAGGGCAACATGGGATAGCATCTATAAATAATGAAGGTGGAGGAAGTGGGGTTTCTCAGCAAAAGATTTCAGATAGCAAGACTCACCTGGCACCGGTGAAACAAAAGGGGATTAGGAAGGATAACTGGGCAAAGAGAGCCTCAGACTATGTTGTAGATCTATTTAAGGTTTTTTTGCCTCAAAACACTGAGATCTAGAGCAAAGATCCCCTGTTATAGGAGTCGTGTGCTGCAAAGAAAAGTCTAAGTCTGAGAACTCCTGCTGTCCACATTCACTGTCTGGGCTTCTCTGTGAAGAGAATGGCCTCAATAGAAAGTGGCAGATTCTCAAGTTGTAGCAGCTGGAGATAAGTTCTTCCTTGAAAGGAGCACTGAATGGTCACTTGCAGACTGCCACAGGTGAACATTTCTGATGCACAGAAAATCTTCTCTGTCCATATTTGGAAAGAAACTCACCTAGATTTCTAGTGGGCTTCATTTCCTAAGGGGAGACTTAAAAGGTGGAGGACCTTAATGACCATTAGTCATTTTTTTATTCTAATATTCCTTCTAAATGTCCTTTTTCCTCAGCCATCATTTCTGCCAGTCTTGGGGACTCAGCTTGTAAAGGTATACAAATCACTTCCTCAAAAATAAGATTCCCTAGTATTAAATTCCATGCCTAAGGCCCCCAGATAGTGATATCAGCTGAGATCCTTTGGGCAGAAAATACAAAGTCATACCCAGAATAGATGCCTGTGGTTTTGAGAACAAATTGCAAGCTCTTTCAAGATGGAAAGGACTCAGTAAATTTACAACCAAGTAGCTGGTTATTTCTTTCACATGTGGTGACGTATCAAGGGCTCGTAATTTATTTCTGTTGCTGGCATGTTGGGCATTCAGAGGAAACCATAACTGGAGAAGCCTTGGTTAAGTAGGAATCCATGTCTTTGAACCCATGCAGCTTCTACTTCTGCCACCATGGATTTCCATTTGTGGTTATGATCATGCCTTGTGAATGAGAAATCTTTCTGTCTCTCTTTCCTCATTGAAATTAAGTATACACACCACCCCCACCCCCAAAACCAAAGGCTACATACCATGAAATCGGATGTATTAATCTAAGAAAAATGTCAATCCAGCATAGCAGATGATATGTGGACTACTACTCGGTTGATCTTGTGGTAGTCTAAAATCATTCTTCTGAATCCATTTGATTATTATTATGGCTAGACTGCTGAATTGAATAAAGGTGTATAAAGGACTGTCATTCCACATACTTGAGATACTTCAAGATGGAATTAAACTTCATCAATTTCCTTACACCTCAAAAATATGTTATACTGTTTTTGATTTACTACTTTGGCCTAGGGGGTGTGATTTCAGAAAATCCTATTACACTTTTACCACTATAATAGCTCTTATTCCACAGGCAAATTACCTAATAGAAATCATTGCTCCAAACACCAAATATGTCAATTTCAATTATACATTCAGAGTATTGAGAGCTGACCAACAAATGGGTCTGTGGTTTGGCCAATCTTCATGTTTTATATGACTTTTATATACCACCATTCTAATAGATAACTATAATGACCTCTGGGTATTAATGTCATCTAGACTGTTTCCAGTAGTTATTAAAATATCTGCTAGGCCTCTCCCCACCTCCTACACTACACATAAACAAGTGGCTTTATGGTTTATTGAAAGTCTGGGGACTCATTATGCATATACCTGCTTTGTTGTGGTACAGTCGTTCCTCCTTGTGACCAGTCATCCTTTCATTTAATAGTATAAGGTTGGAAAATGTTCTCATTCCCAGGAATTGAATAAAGGACCTTGAACTTTTATTGAAGTAATTACCTTTGAACTCCTACTCATCCATTTTCCTTCCTTTTGATTTTTTATATGTTGCAGTATGCTAATTGGCTACGTACATATTTTTGCCCTCAGAAATACCATAGTCTAGTGTTCATCTGCATTATTCTATGTGGGTTCAGCTCCCTTAGTGGCAACTCTGACCTTGATGGTATGAGAATTGTGGCCACTTGGTGTCTGGCATTTTAGCATACTCATTAATGTCTAGTTCATTGAAGCCTATCACACCCAAACAAACTAAACTGTGTGATGGCTTCTTTTGCCATTAGCCTTGGCTATAGAAAAGAACCAACCAACACTGCACTTCTAGTGAAATTAAAGCCTCTTTCATCTCATTCTTGATGACCCTGGTGAATGGTGTGATGGTTCTTTTGGTCTCATGTAATATATCTGTTTACCATACCCAGTTTCCTGGACCTTTTAATTTTTTCCACCACTACCTGCCATGAAAGTTGAAGTATTTTCACATCATTCAAAAGGACCTAATTTTTTACAAGTTCTAGAAGTCATTCAAAAAGCTAGTTAGCAACTTCCCCTGGGTCTTTGCCAAAGTATTACGTGTTGTGTCTCCATACTATTTCTGAATCACGAATCAATAAAGTCTCATTTTTTACAGTCTCCTTGATTATCAAAAATCCCCTTAAGCCCATAACACTTGTGCTTTCCTAACTCTTGATTCATTATGCTATCCAATTTTTTCAGCTCCTTTGGGGGCATGGACTCTCTCCTCCCTAATCAGGTCTAGCATATGCCTGCCTAGATAATGCTGCAACTGGCAGTAGCCAAAGAGTTGGAAAAAGATCTTTGTGGGGGAGATCCTATTTCAGAGCCTCTTCAGTGACTTTCTACTCAAAGAAGGTACAGTTCCTATTAGGGAAGGACAGACTTCTGGAAAGTTAAAGTTTTAAAAGTGTCCAAGAAGCCAAAACTCTTGAGTGTAATGCATTCATATGCCCTATTTAATGTGTGAGGGGGACTGACTCTTTGAACCAGGTGCCTAACTTTACCATAACAGACCTTCATTAGCTATACATTCAATGGGTCTTTGAAACTCAGGAACTCTATTAAATCCTAAGTTTAGTCCTCATATTTTCTTGCTGTCCCACAGCAGCAGACAAGGGCTTCTTTGTAAGCTACCAAAGAGCCCTCAACTTTCACACTTAGTTTTCAATTTTTTATTGCAGCTCTGCTTTTCATTTGCTGTGAGATGCCAATTCAACTTAATATCAGCTAGCCAATTCCATTGCCCATGTGTGCATTGTGCCCTCCACTCTATCCTTTTCAAACTGGTAAATTATTGTACTGAGGAAGACAGTTCCTTCCACTAGAATATTTTCCCAAGTATTTGGATGTTTAAAAATTAATTATATGTTAAAAAATCCATTTCCTGATTTTGTCTTTGAGTTATAAATTTTCCAACTATTGAAAAAATCACCAAATTATGACTATGGAAACATATAAGCTATGCAAGATAAAATTATTTTCCAAAAAATAATTACTGCATGAGAATGAAGAAACTAAAACAATGACTAAATAAGAAATTTGTAATGAATTCCTGTCTATTATGGGAGTTTTAATTAAAAATTCAAAGAGAGAAACCAAAGTAATTATTCAAAAGTAAAATACAATCTACAATGATTAGAGACTCAAAGGTGAGTAGATAAATATTATACTTCTTAAAAGTATAAATACACAGGATTATACAGTGAAATACTACTAAAACTCTATCATATTATAGTAAAAGCAAACAAGATCCTTTCACAAGACATGGTCTTTTTAAAAACAGAACATTAAAAGCTTGTTATGTTAGTGACAAAATTTATCTAAGTGGCATCAATATATTAAATTCTATCTGATAACTGAATGGTATCAACTGTATTTTAATGTATTTTCATACTACTGCAAGAGGAAAATATCATTTCTATATCATTTCTGTATAGCTGTTTCTGTGTTCCTTTGTTAAAGGAAGAAAAAAGAAAGAGGAAGAAGAGGAGGAGAAAGAAAAAGACAAGGGAGGAAATGGACAGGCAAAAATAAATAGTTCTAAGATTTTCTAGACAAGCAGAATATGAAAAGGAAAATAAACTCGATGATCGAAACTAAAGCAAATAAAGTTGACTGAAAAAAACCTGTGGGAAAGTAATTTTAGGTATTTGTCAATAAAAATATTTATATTCCTACATTAGAAATGTTTTTCCTTTTCTTTTTTTTAAGATTTTATTTAATTATTTGACAAAGTGAAACACAGCTAGAGAGGGAACACAAGCAGGGGGAATGAGAGAGGGAGAAGTAGGCTTCCCGCCAAGCAGGGAGCCTGATGTGGGGCTTGATCCTGGGGCTCTACCCCAGGACTCCAGGATCATGACCTGAGCCAAATGCAGATGCTTAATGACTGAGCCACCCAGGCACTCCAGAAAGGTTCTTTTTCTAAATTAGCCACCAACAATGTGGGATTAAGGATGAAAGAGCTTGACGAAAATAACTTATAATTAGCCCATACATATATATTACCTCAACACTCCCCCAACTAGAGTCAAAAATGATTTTTCCGTGCACACACACACACACACACACATTCTCACAAGTTAATGCCAAAATCATAAAGGCTATTGTTGCTAATGAGTACATTTTAAAATAAATATAAATTGCATAATTGTCATATTTAATGTATTTATGTAACAATTACTAATTTTATATACACTTAATTTTAATGTCATATTTAGTTTTTGTTTTGAACAGTATATTATTTTTAGTAATTTATTTATAAGCTATTAGAATGTTAACTTTGGCCTACATCTCATTTTATGTATTTTATACTCCATGTATATGTATACAATTGTATATTTGTATAGTTTTACTGATTATTACTGTATTAGTTTTACTGATTTTTATATTATAAATTCTAAATATTTTTAAACTTTGAACACTTGTAATACTGATTATCTTGTGATCTCTAACCATAAATTCTGAACACTTTTAACTTTAATATTGAAATACATTTTGTTCTGCTTTCTTAGTCACTCCAAGGAGAGGCTCTGGTAACAATGGATGATGCTATCCACTGTGTTATTAATGCACAAGGACATGCTCAGAATTTTTATCAAAGGAAGTGGCTGAATAGTGGTCAGATAATAGAACAGATATTTACTATAATCCTATATCTAGTATCTGAATATCTGAATTATTTTCTTAATAATTTTATATACAAAGATATGAATTTTTATTTTTTTGGCAAGATTTTTTTCAATGGGCTGTCTTCTCTCATTTGTCTGTATTTTCTCAGATTGTATTTTCTCTGCTTGAAGTCACTTTTCTCTGGATAAGTACATATTTCTTTTCCTTTCTTATAATAAATCATGGACACTTTAATTTTTCACTGTATTTTAATTCTCCAAATTATTCCAAGTTATTCCTTCAAAAATATTGAAATGTGAGGATTTAGACAAACAGTAGTAAAAGTCTCCCGCCCTCAATGATATCATGGCATAATAGAGGTGAGAAACACATAAATCAACAATTAAAATTCAAGGATAAGAGTGCTCTATAAATGTTTCTGAAGGGACAACATGAAGGACAAAGGGAAAAATGAATAATGAGATATTGGATTAGAGATGGATTGAAGAGACATTCTCAGGGCCTAAATTATGCAGAAATATAAGCAGAAGATTGATATCTGGGGTTAAAAAGAAGCTTGCCAATCTAGATAAGGTCAAAGTAAAAGTGGACTGAGAGAATTAGGAATCTGGGATAATAGGAAGTTGTGTTAACAAGTAAGATGCCCAAATTTAAAGACACAGAGATTGAGGAAAGACATCATAAAGTCCGGGAAGTCATCCTGAGTAAAGATGGCTGAGTGAAGGTAGAATCACGGAAATGAGAATGTGAAGTTATACTCCATCCGTTGTTCCATTTGCAAGTACACAAATAGTTTTAATAGGAGTGTTTTTCCTAAAATCAAATACCAATTCAAGCTTATTCTGAATTTTAATCAAACATTTTTAATGAATAGTCTACAGTTCTACAGTGATACTAGAACCCTCTGAAAATTAATAAGCACTCAATTTTAACAACTTAAATGTTAAATCTGGTTTTGTCTTTGACCTCTAGTATTGCAACATCACCAATTGCTTCACAGGTTAAAGACTATACACATATTAAATAATTATTAAGAATTTGCTATGAACTGAACATTCCCTATGTATTGTTTATACAGCAACATACAATGTGGTAAAGATTCAAAGATCAAGAGGTGCCTGGGTGGATCAGTTGGTTAAGTCACTGCCTTCAACTCAGGTCATGATCCTGGAGTCCCTGGATCGAGTCCTGCATCAGGCTCCTAAATCTGTGGGGAGTCTGCTTCTCCCTCTGACCCTCTCCCTTCTCATGCTCGCTCTCTCTCTCTCTCTCTCTCTCTCTCTCTCTCTGAAATAAATAAATAAAATATTTTTTAAAAGATTCAAAGATCTAGAAGTCTCTTATGTTTTGATCTTCCTACTACCAATAATATATTCATTTCTAAGTCCTATAAAGCACACTATAGACAACTCCAATTATATTTATTAATTCCCTCCACTATTAGTTAAGAGATCAGGTAGTCAGTAAGAGTATGTTTTTGGTTACATACTGGACCATAACTTTAGTACCTAGAAATTAGAAGAAATATGCTTTTCTTAAAGATGCTAGTATCAGTTATTTTTTTTTCATTATATATATTAAAAAAAAAGCCTGAATGTTACTTCATCACATTGTCATTAAGAGCTTAGAAAATTGATCTCTTTGAAGAATGACCTTGCAGTCTCTCCCTAAGTCACTTATCTCTCTATGTTTCAGTATCCTATTTCAAAACACCTAAATATTTCCTCCTTAATGCAAATGCAGTATGTCTAAAACAGTTTTATAATCTTTCCCTCAATCTCTACCAATTTATCTGTCTTTTATAAATGGACTCCTATGCTTCCCATTATCTTTGAAGCAAATATTCCACTGCTTGTAATTATCTAGTCACAGAAACTCACCATTTTCCTTCAAATGTTAGGATATTACTTTTCCAAATTTATGTCCCTTTCTCATGTTTTCATCCTAACTCATATCCTTAACCCTCACATTACATTATTAAAACCATCTTCTGTGTAACCTACACTAATGCTGCTATGCACCCTGTGAGATAAATCCCAGAACTTGTAGATTTGAAACTGGCTGGGGTGACTGGGTGGATCAGTTGGTTAAGCTTCTTATTCTTAGATTTCATCTTGGGTCATGATCTCAGGGTCATGGGATCCAGTTGAACATCAAGATCCACACTCAGGGAGGAGTATGCTTGTCCTCTCCTCCCACCCACCTTGAGCTCCCTCTCTTTAAAATAAATATCTTTAAAAAAAAAAACAAAAAACAGAGGGGCAGAGGGAGAAACTGACTCCCCACTGATCAGGGAGCCCAATGGCAGCCAGATACCATGGTGTACCCCAGGATCATGACCTGAGCCAACAGTCAAACACTTAACTGCCTGAGCCACCCAGGTGTCCCAATAAATAAAAACTTTTAAAAAAAGAAAAAAGAAAATAAATTGGTAACCTGTTTAATGTCCCAGGTATGGGTAATTTAACGTTTAGTGTTAGCATTTGAAGACTGAGGTGGTGCTCTGGTTTGATTTAGAGTAACGTTTCCCAAAATAGATTTCCTGCACCAGAAGCAACAGGGACTTAGAAATGCGAATTCTCAGGAAACCTACTATATCAGAAGAAACTTTGGGAGCATGGCCTTGCAGTCTGTGGTTAAGCAAGCTCTCCAAGTGATGATTCCAATGGACACTAAAGTTTGAGGATTATTGATCTAGGACACTTTCAGGTTGCATTAACACTCAAATGTAGCCCTTACTTTTTGGAGTTGGGGGGAGGGTTGTGGGTTCCAAATCTCTGCATGTCAGCAATTTAACCTGATTTTAGCATTGTTAAGTAGTAGCCACAGACATTGCAATAAAAACGTCAACAGAAATACCTGAAACTTCACACAAAGGACTGTTCTGAGTTTGTTTTTCAGCTGTATGAAATGAGCGTACTCATCATGTCTCCTGGATTCTCACCGTACTTTTGTTAAATCTCAGCTGCTGCTTCATATCTAATCCTGCTGAAATTTGCTGATTGTACATTATACTTTGTATCTTGTTTCTGATGTGGTGGGGTGCTGATGCTAATAACCAATGCCCTTAGTTGCTACACTATTGGTAGAAGCCCAGGCACTATGTATCTAAAAAGGGACTTTGAGCCATTTAATACAGTTGTATATTATCTTCCCTTTGGGATTAGGAAATCTATACAGGCAGTGATTATGCTTTATACACATGTGTTCTATTCATTAACTGGTACAGTGAAGCTCAGATTTATATTAACTGTGTAGATAATTTTGGTTTTACCTCCATTTTGATGACAAACTATTTTGTTTATATTTTACTTCATTTTTGGGTATAAATAATCATAAAACCAAGTGACTATTGAAAAATGAACTATGTAGTTGGACATTACCTTGGGTTCTTATATTGACATTTTTTGATTTTTCATTAGATTGGTAGCCCTCTATCAATCTGCATGCTGTTATAAACTTCTAAACACTACCTTCGTGATTCAGAGCTTAGTACAAAGTTCAGCAAAACAGTCTTATGATACCATGGCAAATAAAATATAACCATAGATCACATGTAGCTTCTCTTGTTAAAAGTGAAGCTTGTTTCCTTACACCTTGAATATAAGTTGACTTTATATCTGCTTTGAAGAATAAATGGTAGTAGAAGTGACACTGCGTGAGTTCTAGAGCCCAGGTTTCTGGAGGTTTTGTTGCTCCTACCTTTACTCTCTTGAAACAGTTCCAACTGAAGTCCATCCTTACCTCCAGTAAGTGGAGAAACTAGTAGAGAAGAATAACAGAGCCTGAACTGCAGCCAGCCAGTAGCAATCAGACATGTAAGTGCAGCCATCTTTATTTAACTTCCCTGACTACCTGATTCTTTAGCTGAAGGTAGTCATGTGTGTGAGCCCAGGTGCAACCAACAGAAGAAACCACTGGCTAAACAATAGAATTGGGAGAAATAATAAATTAGGTTTAATCCAAAATGTTTGGGATAGTTGGTGATGCATCCTTAGTAATCTACCTAAAATTAAAAAAATAATAATATTCTGAATTGTTTTGTTATAATTTTCTCTATATATTTTTTGTTATATGCTAGTAATGCTTGATCAGGCATTTTAAAGGGAGACTTTTGAATTTGCTTCCATTAGAACTTATTTTAAAATAAAAGACCAATGCTGGGAAGTTTGTAATTAATGGTGTAGGAAAATCTGGTCTCACTGCCAACTGTGCACTTCCAAGGAAAGCTTCTATCATTTTAACTACCATTCCCCTGTTTTCTTTTCTGACAAGGTTATAGTTAATGGGCTTCTCACTGTGTATCTGAAATATGATGACAATTAAAGAGAAATCCTTCTTTAAGCATATGCAGCATTATAAAAATGACTTCCAAATGACAAACTGACATATACTACTTATGTCTAGCATATACTGTTTATTTGGTTTTTTTTGAGTATGGTTTGGTGACTTTATTAAAAATCTATTAAAATGTAAACAAAGAAGTCATATTATTAATATTATTTATAATGTTTTTATGAATCAATAATTCCCATTATTTTATTTGTAGTTCAAATTTTGTAAGAAACTCAAAACTTACATGCAATAGATCAGATAATAAGTATGGAATTCAAAACTAACATATCTCAAATATTTTGTTTAGTAATACAGAAACATCCCTTCTATAATTTCATGTTAAGCCATTTGAAAATAATTTTCAAATATCATTCATTTACATAATTTTGTTTAAATGATCCAACATAAGTTTTGAGTTCCTACCCTGTGCCAAATAACTATTTTCAGACCCCGGTATATGGACGTGAACAAAAGAAAAGAAATAGCTCTTCGCTGGAGCTTACATTCTAGAGTAAGGGAGATAGACAATAAATAACATAAATAAATACATTATACAAAAACTGTTATATAGTCGTCTGCATGTTGGATGGTAAGACATGTTAGATGTTTGATAATACATAATATTTTTATTATCATTTTTGATGTTTGAATTTGGTGTTGTATTTTGATGTTTGTAATAAAAATTGTAAAGACAAGTAGAATGGAAAATGGGCATAAGGACTAATGTTAATGTGGTGGGAGATGGAGTGGTTCCATTTACACAGGCTTATCATGGAAAACCTCACTGAAAATATGGCATTGAGGCAAAAACTTGTAGAGGCAAAGAATAACTATATTTGAATATCTGGGAAGGGTCCAATATAGAAGGAAGGGTAAACACAAAGACTTGAAATGGAAGCATGTACAAGGAAAATCTGGGAAGTTAGTATAGATGAAGAACAGTTAAGTGATTTGAAAAATAGTAGATGCATTCAAGTTAAGGCAAGGTCTTAGTCTTGTCCATCCATGGTCTTGTTGATTGATAGACTTTGGCTTTTTGTCCTCAGAGTGAGATGAAAAGTGATTTAGAGTATTTTTGAGCAGAGTATTCTTTTGATTTGACTTGTATTTTTAAATGCTTAATTTATGACTCTATAAAATAGACTGGATGAATGACAAGAGGTTGTTGCAATGATGGAAGTTTGGACTAGGGTGATAGTGCAGAGGGCAGAGGCAAATGGCAGAATTCTATGTGTAGTATAAGGACTGAGCCAACATGATCTATTGATGAAATAGGTGAGAGAGTGAGAGTCACAGAAGATGAGAACAACTCCATTTTTTTTTTAAGATTTTATTTATTTATTTGACAGACAGAAACACAGCAAAAGAGGGAACATAAGCAGGGGGAGTGAGAGAGGAAGAAGCAGGCTTCCCACCAAGCAGGGAGCCCGATGTGGGGCTCGATCCCGGGTCTCCGGGATCATGACCTGAGCAGAAGGTAGTCGCTTAACCAACTGAGCCACCCAGGCGCCCCTCCATTTTTTTTTTTTAATTTAGAATGCCATGCATACTTTTTATGATATAATCCTCTGCATAATCATTTCTTATATAACACTATGTTGTGTGGTTTTACCATAATTATCATAACCACTCCTATATGGTCGATTATTTGTCACATTTTAGTAAACAATATGTTTATTTACCATTCAATGTGAGAAATTATGTTAGGACAAAAATGAATGAGTAAATTACAAATCTGGTGTGAGATCTATTTTTATATATTATATCTATATATAGATACATAAGATTATATATTATATATATACACATATATATAATATTTTGACCTAGTGTAGGAAGTGATAAGATACCGATCTAAACATGATATACAAAGTGCAAAGATCTAATATGAACTCATGGAAGGCATCAGAGTAAACTTCAATGTTGGGAAAGTTTTCTCAGAAAAACTTAGATAAATTTATAGATAAAAATAAATCAGAATTAAATAAATGGGGAGATATACCATCTTAATAGACTGGAAAACTCAATATTATAATAACAGCAATTTTCCTAGAATTCTTGACACATTAAATGCAATTATATTTAAGATAGTTACAGGATCATTATTTTTTAGTATACTATTAAAAGGTGATTCTAAAGGGAAAATAATCACCAAGATACTCAGTAAAGATCCATGGTGGAAGAATTTACTCTAAATACTAGAGCAATATTAAACGTACGGTAATTAAGATAATGTTGTATTGGTTCAAGTATAGAAAAATACTCATGTAAACAGAAAAATAACTAGAAAAAAAGAAAGAAATGTCAGACTAATATATAAGTACAGGCATGATATGAAAAATCAATAAGGAAAGATCAGTATTTTAAAACAAATGATAGTAAGCAATGGGGTATCTAGATGAAATATAAAATCATAACCTCTCCTTCTGCCATAGTAAAAAATCAATTCCAAGTACAAAAAAGCTAAATTTATAAATATTTAGGACATAATACAGTGGCATATTTTCAACAACCTGCTGCAAGGAAAGACTTATTCAATAAGAAACATAAAACATTGACCACAGAGTAAAAGACTAATAAATTAAAATACAGAAAATTAAGAAGTATATTCATCAAAATATACCAGTTTAAACATAGGAGACAATATTGAAAATGAAAAGTTAACAAACAACTAGCGTCCAAAATATATAAAGAACATTTTCCAATAATTTAATAAAGATATTAACAGAGATTAAAACAAAAAAATATCTTCCAAAGACTTTAAAGGGACTTTCTAAAAGTAATCTGAAGTAAGGAATACTAGTGATGATATATAATCAATCTTTTAGAGAAAAGCAAGTTAAAACCTACAAGAGTATCATTATTAAAAATATCAATTGAGGGGACACCTGGGTGGCTCAGATGGTTAAGCCTCTGCCTTCAGCTCAGGTCATGATCTAAAGGTCCTGGGATCCGGTCCCACATCTGGCTCTCTGCTTGGCGGGGAGCCTGCTTCCTCCTCTTTCTCTGCCTGCCTCTCTGCCTATTTGTGATCTCTCTCTCTGTCAAATAAATAAATAAAATCATTAAAAAAATATCAATTGATAGCAAAGATTTATAGCATCAAGAGCCACCATATTCTTTGGAATATCTGACATGATCTATTAAATTATAATATTTGCATACTCTCTGAATCAACAATTCTATTACTATGTATAGATTCTAGATAAGCTATCAAGGGCACTAAAAACATACATAGGACATCAAAAGCAGCATGGTTAGGGACCAAAATAAAAAGGAAATGACACAAATGATCATTTACAGTAGAATAGGTTAAATAAATATATGGTACATTCATATAGTGGAAGATCACATGACAATAAAAGTGAGTAAGCTAAACCTACATGCAACAATTTGGGTGAATTTTACAAATAATTTTGAACAACAGGAAACAGATGGAAAAGAAGTATATACTGTCTGCATCTATTCTTAGAAATTTCAAAAACAAATAAAACTGAAAAGAAAAAAAAAAGATTGTTTAAGAATTAATATGTAAATCTAAACTAATGAAATAAAAGCAATGATTGATTTATCATAGAACTCAAGACAGTTTTAACTCTAGGGGGAAATATCAATTTTATTTATTTTTTTTTAAAGATTTTATTTATTTGACAGAGAGAAACACAGCTAGAGAGGAAACACAAGCAGGCAGAGTGAGAGAGAGGGAAGCAGGCTTCCTGCCAAGCAGGGAGCCTGATGTGGGGCTTGATCTTAGGACCCCAAAATCATGACCTGAACCGAAGGCAGTTGTTTAACAACTGAGCCACCCAGGTGCCCCAAGTATGAATTTTATAACAGGGGAAGAGAATCTGGGGTGTTTCTGAAGTACTATTTTTTTTTATACACCACAGTGAGATTATTCACTTTTAAATTGTATTTACACTTGAAATATATGTTCTACTCACTTTTCTATTATATATAACATTTTAAGGAGAAAATATACAAAAAGTTAAAATTTAGTGTGGAACACAAATATTTTTGGATACTTTAAAAAAAAATAGCTATAAGAAAGTACCCAGGTGATTCAGTCAGTTAAGCATCCAACTCTTGGTTTGGGCTCAGGTCATGGTCTCAGAGTCATGGGATTGAGTCCACATAAGGTATTGTACTCAATGGGAAGTCTGCTTGAGATTCTCTCTCTCCTTCAGTCCCTCCCTCCATTCACATACTTGTGTGCTCTCTCTCTCCCAAATAAATAGTAGTTTTAAAAAAAGTAGTTATCAGGAAAAAAAAAAAGTAGCTACTTTTAAAAAAGCAGCTATCAGAAAAAAAAAAAAATAGGGGTGCCTGGGTGGCTCAGTTGGTTAAGCATCTGCCTTTGGCTCAGGTCATGATCCCGGAGACGGGATCGAGCCCCACGTCAGGCTCCCTGATTGATGGGAAGCCTGCTTCTCCCTCTCTCACTTCCCTGCTTGTGTTCCCTCTCTCACTGTGTTTCTCTCTGTCAAATAAATAAATAAAAATCTTTAAAAAAAAGAAAAAAGAAAAAAAAACACATATAAATATGCTACTTAGAATACAGAATATCTCAAAATTATTCTTTTTAATATAATTTTTCATAGTTAATAATATAATAAAGCATATAAAATTAAATTATAAAACAAAATCTAATATGTTAATATTGAAAGGAAAAAGCATCAGACTCTACTTCCCAAAATTGTAATCTGAGAAGGCTGAGGAAATCTACCAAACAAAAAAGAAATATATGACCAAACCAAGTTATCATAAGCAAACAATATCAAGACAATGAAGAATAATTGAAAGTAGATGACACCTTGAAAAGTACAATAGAGGGCGTCTCAGTGGCTCAGTCATTAAGAGTCTGCCTTTGGCTCAGGTCATGATCCCAGGTCCCTGGGATCAAGTCCCACATCAGGCTCCCTGCTCAGCAGATAACCCCGCTTCTCCCTCTTCCACTTACCTTGCTTCTGTTCCCTCTCTCGCTGTGTCTCTCTCTGTTAAATAAATAAATAAAATATTTTTTTTAAAAAGTGCAATTGATTTTTATTATTTGTGATAGCTTGTTGAGAAACATCATCAAAAAGACATGACTGCCAGTTGACAAGGGCGGTAGATCCCATATTCTTGGAAGCTAACACCTTATCCTCTGTCCTTGGAATGTGAGTTCTGCTTGCTTTCCCATTCCCAGAGTCTGCTCCAAGGGCATAGCCTTGAGATAATGACATGATGTTGAAAACTCTTGTGTAATATACATGACTGAACCCACTTAAGGCTTCTTTACAAACTTCTAAAATTTGGTAGTTGGGGCAAGGATCCACTAGTCTTGTTGCTGCTTGAGACATGTCTCCTATAAGTTTCCTTTGCCTATTAAAACTGTCATCAACCAAACTGGAGTGGTCTTCCTTTCACTTTGGTTTCTCCCTGACCTCTGAGTACAGGGACCAATATCAGATTACCAGTGAAGCTCCAGATATCATAAGCAAACAATATCAAGACAATGAAGAATAATTGAAAGTAGATGACACCTTGAAAAGTACAATAGAGGGCGCCTCAGTGGCTCAGTCATTAAGAGTCTGCCTTTGGCTCAGGTCATGATCCCAGGTCCCTGGGATCAAGTCCCACATCAGGCTCCCTGCTCAGCAGATAACCCTGATTGCCAACCAAAATAGTTATGTTCTAGAAAGTTGCTATGAACAATGAATTACTGAATACTAAATTATTGACCTTAAGGGAAATATAAGGTTAGGTTCTTCTTAGCGTGTGGTCACAACTTTCATTATCAGATCAATACATAACTTTATTTTATGTTTATTTCTTTTTAAAGATACCTTATTAAATATATATTATCGATTCTTTAACATTGAACTCATGGTGAATAGCACTATAACTCATGCTTAAATAAAGCTCGTATAACCAAAAGTATATTTTTGTGGGTGAAGTATATCACAGCCTTACTGTCCTTAAGAAATCTAGACAGTCTAGACAGTCCTTAATCACTTTGCTTGGAAGGCATTTTAAACAGTGAAACCAAAAAACCCACAAAAATCCAACAAATGTGGCATCAAACAAACTGTGAGAAGTACACGTTTATAGTATGAGCATTACCTTGTTCAGCCTCAGTTGGGAATACGTGTTGTTCAAAGTTTTCACCATTCTGAATATGTCTATAAATGAGTGAAAAAGCCCATGAGTATTGCTTTGGGGATTACAAGTAAATTTCAGTGAGTAGACAAATTTGCAAATATAGAATCAGTGACTGATGGTTGACTACTCATCAAAAAAGTGAATATGAGTATCTACTCATAAAGAATTTTTTCTATATTGTGTAAGAGCCATGAATTTGTGATCTTAAGTGTCAGAACTTTCATTCCTCTACCTTTAGTCATTTAGAATGACTAAACTCACATTTTGATAGAAATGATGAACTTTGTTCACGGCAAGTGACAGAGCACCCAGAAACTTAATGCAGAGATTTTGGAGTGGAGAGAATCATATTGACCTGCCCCAATAACTTGGCTTACTGTCAAGATACAGGTGCACATAGGACTACAGTTAAAATGTAAAGCCAGAAAAAAGTTGCAAACTTTTTGCATGTTGAATGCAACATAGCCAACAGAGAGTGAGCATATTACTGCATTTAGGTGTTTGAACATAATCTTTATCAAATTTAGCAATGCTTCAATGTTAAAAAAGTCCAGATCTAGGGAGCCAGGAACTCAAGTATGATTAGTACAAAGAAATTCACATTACACCGAACTGCTGAAAGCCAACATACAGAGAAAATCTTGAAAGCAGCAAGGAAAAAATGACACCTCAGAGAAATGCAATGTATAACTAATGGTTATCTTATCAAAAATATTGATGTCAAAAGACATGGAATGGAATATTAAATGGGCTGACAATAAAAATCAGCCAATAATTCTATAATCAACAAATGAGTATTTAAATTAAAGACAAAGTAAAGATTTGTTTGCATAAACAAGAATTGAAAGAATCTATTGCTAACAAACCAGTGCTATAGTAAATGCAAAAAAGAAGTCCTTTATGTAGAAGGAAAATAATGATACATAGTCTATAGGAAGCAATATAGAACAATATAAATGGTAAACATGTAGATAAATCTAAAAGATAAAATGTTCAATTAGATATATATGTTATATATGTTGGATATCTTAATCTTTTTAAAAAAATATTTTATTTATTTATTTGACAGAAAGAAACACAGCTAGAGAGGGAACACAAGCAAGGGGAGTGAGAGAGGGAGAAGCAGGCCTCCTGCTGAGCAGGGAGCCTGATGTGGAGCTCTATCTGGGATTTCCCGGATCATGACCTGAGCCAAAGGCAGATGCTTACCCAACTGAGCCACCCAGGCGCCCCTGGATATCTTAATCTTTAGTTTCTGTGGAAGACATATGCCTGACTAAAGGAACACATACATACCACTGTATTTATAATGTACATGGATATAATACACATATATGTAATGCACATGGCACCAATAGTACAAAGGAAAAGGAAGAGGAGGAACTATAAGAAGTTACATTGACTGGGATGAAGTCTATATTAACAAATTAAAGTGTGGTAAATAAATATGTGTCTTAAAATTTTTAGAGCACCTACTAAAAAGAGCACAAAAATATAGTTAAAATGCAATAGAGGTATTAAAATAATTTAATAAAATATTTAACAATTTCAGTAGAGTAAGAATAAGGGAACAAGAGAGAGGTAAGACATATAGAAAACAGTCAAATGGTAACCTGTACCCAAATGTGTGAATAATTATTTTAAATGTGAACAGCTGTAACATTGTGATTAAAAATATAATTATTTTGATTAACTATAGAACTGTAAGTGGCCCTCAAGAAAAATATATTATGATTATATGAAATATAATATGAAATAGATTGAAATATGAAGTAGATTGAAACTAAAGCAAAATAAATAAATAAATAAAAAGACCATGGAGAAAGTAAACAGTAAACATAAGAAAACTAAAGTGGCTATACTGATGTCAGACATGATTAAATTCCAGAAAGAAATTTTAACTACAGACAAAGAAGGATATTTTGTTATTGAAAATGGTTAAGAGGGCAAGAAGATATAAAGAATATAGTAGAGTTGCATTTTAAAAACAAGTTCCACAATGTATGAAACAAAACAGATGAAAGTAGAAGACAAAAAGTAAAAGAAAACAATAGCCAAAACCAATTATAATTGGATATTTCAATATCCTGTTATTAATTAACAGAGAAACCAAAAAGAAAATCAGTAGGGATATAAAAAAGCTGAAAAACATTATCAACCAACTTGGATAAATCAACAACTATAAAACTGGATGTTCCTATACAATCTTCGAAACACATGGAGTACTCAGTATAATAGATAATATGCTGAACAATAAAATAATTCTCAATGATTTTAAAGGATTGAATCATACAGTACTTGTTTTCTAATCATGCCAGAATTAGATACAAAAATCAGAAAGAAGTCAGGGGACTCATATATGAATATTAAACCACATACATTTACCATGGACTAAAGAAAAAGTAACATGAAAAGTTAGAAATATTTGAACAGAATGATGTTAAAATGCACATCAAAATTTGTGGAATGAAGTCAAAGAAATGTTTGGATGGCAATATATATTTTGAATATTAATGGTAAAAATAATAATTTTTCTAAGCTTCCTCCTTCAGAAATTAGAAAAAAATTAAATCCAAGATAAGTAGAAAAAAAAGGAAACCAGAAAGATGAGTAGAAGTCAATACAACTGAAAACAATTAAATAATAAACAATAAAACTAAAGATTGAGTATTTGAAAAGACTAATAAAATGGGGAAAAAATAGCTAAATCAATTCAGCCCCCCTCAAAAAAAGAGAGAGTAAGCAAAAATTACCAATATCAGAAATGAAAGGGGCACCCTAGCGGTAATAAGTACATTCAAAGAATACTAAAGGAATACTTTGGAATTGATTAACATCTTCAGAAAACAGAAAAAAAAAAGGTATCATTTTACAACTTATTTTGTGAGTCCAGTGTTAAGGCAAACAAAAGAATCACCAGGAAGAAAATCTAAAAGTATTACTTACTAAACATGGCCACAAAAGCCCTAACAAAATACAACAAATAAAATGCAGTAATATATAAAATGACAACATACTGTGACTGAGTAATGTTGATTAAAATAATGTAAGATTGGTTTAACTTCCAAATATCAATTAATACTAGATACTATATTAATAAATTTAAGACATAGCATATGATCGGAATAAATGCAAAAAAATACCTGGCCAAAATCAATACCCATTTGTGACTTAAAATTTTAGCAAACTAGAAAGCAAATAAAAATAGAAAAAACATAACATCTTTAATTTGATAATAAGCATGTATGAAAAATCTATGGCTAATATCATAATGATAAAAACTAAATGATTCCTACTGAAGGGCAAGAGCAAATCACAGATGTCCACTTTAATCTATATTCTTCAAGGCTGTACTATAAATCCTGTCAGTTCAATCAGGAAGAAAATAAATAAAATTCATACAGTTTAGAAGGGAGACAATAAAGAGTTATTTGTTCACTGAAGATACAATAGGGTATTTAGAAAACACTAAGAAATCTACAAAAAACAAAACAAAACAAAACAACAACAACAACAACAACAACAACAACAACAACTCCTGGAAGTAATGACAGAGCAAATTTGCTGTACCCAAGACCAGTATTATATATCACAATATATCAGCAATGAAGGATAAGGTGACTGAGGTATAGGTAAAGGTCATTTCTCAAGTTTACAGAGGAAGAATGTTGTAGAGCCAGGATCTGATGGCAACTGATGTATAAGAGAATACTGAATTTTAAAAAATAATGACATGTACACACAGCTATTTATAATTTGTTTTAGAATATTTCAGATCCCTTCCTATATGTATGTATGCCCATGTACAAACACGTTCTCTTTCAGATCATTTTTACATAAACTGAAGAACAATATACATATTCTTCTGTCAACATTTTTTTTTAATTTTACATGTGTCTTAGAAATTTTTACCTTTCACTCTAACTTCTTTCGAATGACTACATAATTTTCCAAATAATTCATTTTTCTGTGATGAAGTATTTCTTTAATTGACAGAGGTTTAGGTTGTTTCCAGCTTGTCATAATTACAAATAATAATACTATTAATATACTTGCAAGTGATTTTAAAAAATAAATATACAGAGTTGTATTTCTACAGAACAGGTGTCTTACACTGAATGTATGAATCAGTGAAAATATTTATTTTAAATTTGACATAGAATGCTAAAATGTTACCATCCTGTGTGTTTTGGTCAATTTACTTGTCACTAGTATATAAAAATGCTGTTATTCACATACCCTAGCTGATAATAGATATAATAAATTTTTAAATGTTGCCATGCTGTTGAAACAAAATACCATGTCACTGATCTTTTTATTTTCATTTTCTTTGCTAGAAAGGTAAAGTTAAGTAAGTAATTTGGATTAAAAAATAAGTACTCTCAATTTTTTTACTCTTTAAATTGTGTCTTATTTTTTTAATCTTAGAATATTTCACATATTGTGACCAAAAAATTCTTCTGTTCTATATTACAGTATTTCATTAGACTTTATTTTCTTAATTTTATGTGATTTTTTTTCTTTTAGGGATTTTAAATTTTATGTATATTTTGGCACTATTTCACTTCAGAAATCTGAAGCTTATGGTTGACATTCTGAATTCCAAGTTTGTTTTTAAAACTCTCCTAGATTTATTCCCATATCTTTATATTTTGGTTATTTATGTTTTGTCTTTCAGTCATTTGGGAATGTATTTCCACATAAATGTTAATGTGTTATGTGCATATTTAATTCTGTTACACTATGAATGGATGAACAATGTTAACTTAAAAACTATAAAAGAGATTTTTATTACTTTAACAATCAACTTTTTTCTCCTGCAACTTTAACTTGCTTTGTACTTTCCATTGATCAACAGGGGTTGAATTATCAGAAGTGCCACTGTTCATGTAGTACAATTTTTGAGTAATTCATTGACTGGCAAAGTAGAATTTGCTCTTACCTACTAAAAATAACAAACACATTCATCACTATTTTTGTTTACACCTATTTTAGACACACTACCTTTAAGTCTCTATAAAAATCATTCTTTGCCCATCTGATCGTAGCCCAAATATCTCCAGAATTCATAGGTTTGCCATACAGACTATACTGACAGAATTAGTACAGGTCAATAGGTAAGAATTTATTCCTCAAAATCTGTGCCTCCCATAAGTCATATTCCACACTGAGTATATAGATGTTGGGATGTTGGCTTAATGTCAGGTGCTCTCTGAATTTTTTTTTTTGTTTTTGCTTTTTATGGTTTGAATGTTATCCATCTTTCTCTCTTTCTCTCTCTTTTTCTCATACACACACACACACACACACACACACACACACACACTCCAATGCAGAGTTTGAGTCTCCCTATTGATCCTCTCTTTTAGTTATATTATGGATAGAGGAACTTTGAGAATCTTGCTGAATAGCTGGTGATGTTAAGGTGATGCATCACTCTGATATAAACACATTAAAATAAAGTACTACTGCTTAATACTAATTCAAATAGCACAGCACATTCAATTTTCATTAAATAGCTTTCCCCAACCCCTCTTATACCCACGTCTAGAGGATTACTGGAGCCGTGTTTCAAACAGTTACTCAAACTTTGCACAGCCTTCCAACAACATGTTATGGTTACCAAAGACAAGAAGCAATCATGGATTAATTCAGTAAGGGCTGAATATGCCTTTAATAGCCATGCAATAGGCTTATCTGGGCCGACAAAGTGACCCCCTTTCATGTCTGTTCAATTAGAGATAATAGTTGAAGGCATTAATCACACATATTTTCAACAAAACTTTTCTCAGTTAAAGACACCCTGCAAATGATGTGGTCCAATGCACATCCGCCCATTAGGGTTGCTATGACTATGGTGAGCCTGATCTGAAAGACAGGATACAATCAGGTCTGAGACAATGAGTGGATTTTCATATTTAATGGCCTGGGTTTTCAGCCTGGCACAGCAAACTGAATAGCAGTGACCTAAAGATGACCTTCCATTTTTCTTCTTTGATTTGTCCCCAGGAATGGATAAGGCATTGAGATCCTGGGAGTAATCAGAAAGCAAGCATGTTCTTTTTTATAAATGAAAACATCAAGGAAGAGTTTACCCCAGAAAACTTTTGTTTTGCTGCTGATATGCAAGAATCCTCTTGTTATTAAATTATTCTCAATTTAAAGGTCTAAGAGTACAAAAAATGTATAACAAGTGATGGGACCTAGGAATTGAATCTACCACTAAATGTCCTTGGTTGTATGCCTTTGTCAGGTTTTCAGTTTGCCCATCTACAGAAAAGTTTGAACAGATTATCTAAAGTATTTAGGTATAAAATCAAATTGATTTTATTTTATAAAATGAATATGGAATAGATATATGAATTCATGAGTTGAATGGGTCTCTTTTTTCTAAGGGGACATGGAAAGAGCTTAACCAAAAATCCAGTACAGCACATGCTAGGTGTGCTATGTTGCTGTTTATCTCCTTTTCTGAGTCCTTACAGTGCATGAAATTCCTTCCATCTTTGAGAATACTGGTATTCTTCTTTACTAGAAGTTTCCTAGAAAACTTTTCTCAAGAAAACATCAGATATCAAGTATTCATATTTATTAATTGAATTTTACACATTGTTATTCTAGTTGAATACTGCTGATTACAGTGCTACTATATATTGAAAAAAAGAATTCAACACTACCAAGTATGTGGGAAAAAAACAAAGGCATCTGGTAACACAGTAAGAATCATTGTATTTGAAGTAAAAAAATATGTATATTTTACATATATTAAAAATATGTATATCATATATATTTATGTTATAAATATACAAATATAGGCTATTTATACATTTATATCGTACAATTATATAATATATGAATGCATATTATAATACATATTATATAAATATATTAATATTATATGTATAAACTTCAAAAAGCTTTTAAAACTATTAACTCATAGAAAGATTTACTAGTGATACAGGGATTGTCTAGAAGTTGGAAATGACCATAAGTAGTTAGGTTAGTAGATAGTGTAAATTAAGCTATCAGAGGAATTATATGAACAAAGGAATTTGTCTTTATATTCAGATAAATTCATTTTATTTCACATGCTTAAACTAATCTATTGAGTTAGTATTCCCTGGTCACACAGATTGAAATCATTTATTTTCTGTATATTCCCACTTTTCTTGGAAATCAATTACAATATTTATATTATTCAGTCTTCTTTTTTTTTTTTTTCAGTCTTCTATTAGCATTGTTTGTGGGTATAGTTTTACTATTACTTAAACACAGGTTATAATTTTTCATTATCTCTACAGTATTATGATATTTTGCCAGATTTAAGAAGACTAAGGCTTTTTGTTTGTTGGCTTGCTTTTTGTTTTTTTGAGTAGAAAATGAGTGAATGCCACTCTACATAAAAGTAAGGTTTATGTGAACTGAAGATATATGAATTGGTAAAGTCTTTGACTATCTGTGGTGTTTGAAAGAAAAAAGATGAAAACATAAGGGGATATAAGTGTTTGCTGGTAGAATACATTATAAAGAGGTATAAATACTTACATTTTTATTTTCAATGAGGTAAGCACTGGTAAATGTTTCTGGGATATGGATATGGCAAGTTTGGGACCAACTGAATTGGTAGAGAGAGAAAAAACATACTCTCAGGAGTAATATTATAAATTACAGTGTATGGATGTCTAAGAGTGTTCATTTTTTTATAATTTATTTTATTTTATTTTTTCAGTGTTCCAACATTATTGTTTCTGCACCACACCCAATATTCCATGTAATACGTGCCCTATTTAAAAGCCACCACCAGGCTCACCTATCCTCTCACCCACCTCCCTTCCAAAACCTTCATTTTTGAGTCCAAAGTCTCTCATGCTTTGTGTCTCTGTATGATTTTCCCCAGTTCACATTTCCTTTCCTTCTCTTAATGTCCTTCATGGTACACCTTATGCTCCACAAGTAAGTGAAACCATATGATAATTGACTTTCTCTGCTTGGCTTATTTCTCTCAACATAATCTCCTCCAGTCCCATCTATGTTGATAACAAAAGGATATTCATCCTTTCTGATGGAGGTGTAATGTTCCATTGTATATATGGACCATATCTTCTTTATCCATTAGTCTGTTGCAGGGCATCTTGGCTCTTTCCACAGTTTGGTGATTGTGGTCATTGCTACTATGAACATGAACAGACACTTCTCCATAGAAGACATGCAAATGGAAGACATAACAGACACATGAAAAAATGTTCATCATCATTAGCCATCAGGGAAATTCAAATCAAAACCACACTGAAACAAACAAACAAACATTGAGATACCACCTTACACCAGTAAAAGTGTTTAAATAGGCTATAATCACATAATTTTAGTTTTTAATGTTTTAGGTATATAATTTTAAAACTGTATAATTTATCTCTAAATTTTAAATGGAAACTTTATTTTTAAGAAGTCTGAATTTCTGTTATAGTTCTGCCTGGTTTATGTGTTGATAGAGTATTCCTTACTAGATATAAGTAAATTGATAAAGATAGATATGCATAGATAGATAGAAAAATTATCTTACTGAAAATATATTTCTCCCTTATGTACTAGAAGAATTATTTAATGATACGACACAAATTGGCAGTAATAAAAAATTATTTAAAACACACACACACACTATATATATGTATATATATACATATATATATATATACACACACATATATATACATGCCTATATTTAGGTTAGAACAAATTAATATTTTAATAACCGTTCAAAATATAAGATACTTTATTTTCTAAAACATTTAAAATATTTTATTTATTTATTTGTCAGAGAGATAGAGATAGAGATAGAGATAGAGATAGAGATAGAGAGAGAGAGAGAGAGAACAAGCATGGGGAGTGGTAGGCACAGCAGGCAAAAGGAGAAGCAGGCTCCCCACTGAGCAAGGAGCCCAATGTGGGACTCCATCCCAAGACCCTGGGCTCATCCTGAGCAGAAGACAGACACTTAACCAACTGAGCCACCCTAGAGTCACACTAATTTTTTTTATATGGAAATAATTTTTAAACACACAGAAAATTTCAAGAATAGTGTTATATAATCATATGTATACTTTTATATTAGAATTATCCAGAGAAACAGAACCATTGTGTAATTATATATATACAGAAATAGAGAGAGAGAGAGAGAGAGAGAGAGAGAGAGAGAGAAATGTGGGGTATGGGGGGAGACTCATTTTAAAGAACTGAAGCACATACTTATAGCAATTCATAATTTTGAAATCAGTATGATAGGCCAGCAGGTTGGAAATTCATGTAAGAGTTGATATTTCAATCTTTAGGCCAAAATCATTAGGACAAATCAGCAGATGGGAACCCAAGCAAGGTGCCTATGCTGCAGTCTTGAATCAAAATTTCTTCATCTTCTGGAAAGAGCAGACTTTACTCTTAAAGTCTTTAAATGATTGGATGAGTCCTACCCACATTATGAAGAATGATCTTTACTTAAAGTTGTCTCATTGTAAGCATTAACCACATCTACAAAAGACCTACACTGCAACATCTAGACTAGTTTTCAACCAAACAACTAGGCACCATCACCTAAGCCAAGCTAATTCATAAAATTAACCAAAAAAACATTTTACCCAATTCATTATTATTAATTTGTATCCTGTTTCTTGGGATGCCTGGGTGACTCAGTCAGTTAAGCGTTTGCCTTCAGCTCAGATTACAATCATGGGGTCCTGAGATCAAGTGTTGCATTGGGCTCCTTGCTCAGCAAGGAGCCTGCTTCTCCCTCTGCCTGCTGTTCCTCTTGCTTGTGTATGCTCATTCTCTCTCTGATAAATAAGTAAAATCTTTAAAAAATATCTGTATTCTGTTTCTTTAATATCTACTTGTAATATTTTATGAAATTTTTGAGATTAAGTTGCATATATCATAGGCCTTTACTCCTAAATATTTCAAAGTGTATTTACTAACAATAGGGCCAAGAGGTATATGAGAAGATGCACAAAATCACTCTTTTCACCAGGGAAATGCAAATAAAGACCACAATGAGATTTAACCTCAATCTGTTAAAATGGTTATTAAAAAACAAGACTTAAAAAATGTGAGGTAAAAATGTGGAGAAAAGGAAACCCTTGTGCACTGTTGATGAGAACATAAATTGGTACAGCCACTCTAAATATTCATAAAAAAATAAAAATAGAACTATGTGTGATCCAGCAATTCCACTTGGGTATATATCCAAAGGGAATAAAAAGAATATCAAAACAATATTTGCATGTTTCTGTTTATTGCAGCATTATTTTCAATAGCCAAGATAATGAAACAACCCAAGATCTTGTCAATATATGAAGAGATAAAGATGTGGTATATATACAATGAAATATCATTCAGACATGACAAAGGAAGAGTTCATGGCATTTGTGACATCATGGATGGAACTTGAAGGAATTAGGCTATATGAGATAAGTCAGGTAAAAAAAGGCAAATAGCACATGATATCGCTTATATGTGGAATCTAAAAACAAGTCAAACTTACAGTAAGTGTAGAATGATAATTACAGGGGCTGGGGAAATTGGGAAAATGTTGGTCAAAGGAGATTAACTTGCAGTTAGAAGATGAATATGTTCTAAGATCTAATGCACAACATTGTAATTACAGTTAATAACATAATACGCCTCAGAATTGCAAACAGATTAAGTCTTAAATGTAGTGTCATTTGCAAATATCCTCTCCCATTCCATGGGTTGCCTCTGTTTTGTTGACTGTTTCCTTTGCTGTACAGAAGCTTTTCATTTTGATGAAGTCCCAAAAGTTCATTTTCGCTATTGTCTCCTTTGCCTTTGGAGACATGTCTTGAAAGAAGTTGCTGTGACCGATGTCAAAGCGGTTACTGCCTATGTTCTCTTCCAGGATTTTGATGAATTCCTGCCTTAAATTGAGGTCTTTCATCCATTTCGAGTTTGCCTTTGTATGTAGTGTAAGAGAATGGTCTAGTTTCATTCTTCTATATGTAGCTGTCCAATTTTCCAAGCACCATTTTTTGAAGAGACTGTCTTTTTTCCACTGGATATTTTTTCCTGCTTTGTCAAAGATGATTTGCCCATAGATTTGTGGGTCCATATCTGGACTCTCTACTCTGTTCCATTGGCCTATTTGCCTGTTTTTGTGCCAGTACCATGCTGTCTTGGTGATCACAGCTTTGTAATAAAGCCTGAAGTCAGGTAATGAGATGCCCCCAGCTTTGCTTTTCTTCTTCAGCAATTCCTTAGCAAATCACGGTCTTTTTTGGTTCTATATAAATTTTATGATTGTTTGTTCCAATGCTTTGAAGAATGTTGGTAGAATTTTGATCAGAATGGCATTGAAAGTATAGATTGCTCTGGGCAGTACAGGCATTTTAACAAGGTTTATTCTTCTGATCCATGAGCATAGAATGCTCTTCCATCTTTTTCTGTCTTCTTCAATTTCATTCATGAGTGTTCTGTAGTTCCTCGAGTACAGATCCTTAAATTCTTTGGTTAGGTTTATTCCTAAGTATTTTATGGCTTCTAGAGCTATAGTAAACAGAATCAATTCTCTGATTTCCCTTTCTATATTTTCATTGTTAGTCAATAAGAACACGACTGATTTCTGTGCATTGATTTTTGTATCCTGCCACATTACCGAATTGCTGTATGAGTTTTAGTATTTTGGGGGTAGAGTCTTTTGGGTTTTCCACATAGAGTATCATGTCATCTGAAGAGAGAGAGACTTTGACATATTCTTTGCCAAGTTGAATACCTTTCATTTCTTTCTGCTGTCTGATTGCTGTTGCTAGTACTTCTTAACAGTATGTTGAACAGTAGTGGTGAGTGTGGGCATCATTGTCTTCTTTCTGATCTCAGAGGGAAGGCTGTCATTTTCTCCCCATTGAGAATGATATTCACTGTGGGTTTTTTGTAGATAGATTTTATGAGGTTGAGAAATGTTCCCTCTACCCCTATACTTTGAAGAGTTTTAATCAGGAATGGATGTTGTATTTTGTTAAATGCCTTTTCTGCATCAATTGAGAGTACCATGTGGTTCTTCTCTCTTTTCTTATTGATTTGTTCTATCATGTTGATTGATTTGCGAGTGTTGAATTGCCCTTGCATCCCTCAGATAAATCCCACGTGGTCATGGTAGATAATCTTTTTAATGTATTGTTGGATCCTGTTAGCAAGGATCTTGTTAAGAATTTTGGCATGCATATTCATCAGAGATATTGGTCTGAAGTTCTCCCTTTTGATCGGGCATTTGTCTGGTTTAGGGATTAGACTAATGCTGGCCTCATAGAAAGAATCTGGAAGTTTTCCTTCTGTTTTTATTTTTTGAAACAGCTTCAGGAGAATAGGTGTTATTACTTTGAATGTTTGGTAGAATTCCCCAGGGAATCCATCTGGTCCTGGGCTTTTGCTTTTTGGGAGGTTTTTGATAACTGTTTCAATCTCATTACTAGATAATAGATCTATTCAGATTGTCTATTTCTTCCTGTTTCAGTTTTGGAAATTTATATATTTCCAGGAATGTATCCATATCTTCTAGGTTCTTAAACTTATTGGCATATAGTTGTTGATAGTAATTTCTGATGATTGTTTCTATTTCCTTGGTGTTAGTCATGATCTCTCCCCTTTCATTCATAATTTTATTAATTTGGGTCTTCTCCCTTTTCTTTTGAATTAGTTTGGCCAATGGTTTATTGGTCTTATTAATTCTTTCAAAGAACCAGCTTCTAGTTTTGTTGATGTGTTATACTATATTTCTAGTTTCTGATTCATTGCTCTCTGCTCTAATCTTAATTATTTCCAGTCTTGTGTGGGGGGTCAGTTTAATTTGTTGCTGATTTTCCAGTTCTTTAAGGTGTAATGAGAGTTGGTGTATTTGAGGTTTTTCAATTTTTTTGAGTGAGGCTTGGATGGCTATGTATTTTCCCCTTAAGACTGCCTTTGCTGTATCCCATAGGTTTTGGATTGATGTATCTTCATTCTCATTGGTTTCCATGAAGTGTTTCAGTTCTTCTTTGATTTCCTGGTTGATCCACATATTCTGAGCAGGAAAGTTTTTAGCTTCCAGATGTTTGATTTTCTTCTGAACTTTTTGTTGTGGTTGAGTTCCAGTTTCATGGCTTGTGGTCAGAGAATATATAGGGAATAATCTCAATCTTCTGGTATTGGTTGAGCCCTGATTTGTGACCTAATATGTGGTCTATTCTGGAGAAAGTTCCATGTGCACTCGAGAAGAATGAGTATTCTGCTGTTTTAGGGTGGAATGTTCTGAATATATCTATGAGATCCATCTGGTCCAATGTGTCATTCAGGGCTCTTATTTCTTTGTTGATTTTCTGTTTAGATGATCTGTCCATTGCTGAGAGTGGTGTGTTAAGATCTCCTACAACTAATGTGTTTGTATCAATATGACTCTTTATTTTGCTTAACAATTGACTTATGTAGTTGGCTGCTCCTATGTTGGGGGCATAAATATTTACAATTGTTAGATCTTCTTGGCATGTAGACTCTTTGAGAATGATATAGTGTTCTTCTGTGTCTCTGACTACAGTCTTTAGATTAAAATCCAATTTGTCTGATATGAGAATCGTTATCCCAGCTTTTTTTTTTTTTTTTTTTTTTTTTTTTTTTTTTTTTTTTTTTTAGGAGCATTGGCATGGAAGATGGTCCTCCATCCCCTCACTTTCAATCTGGAAGTGTCTTTAGATTCAGAATGTGTCTCTTGTAAACAGCATATGGATGGGTCCTGTCATTTTATCCAGTCTGGAACATTGTGCCTTTTTATTGGAGCATTTAGGCCATTCACATTGAGAATGATTATTGAAAGGTACATTTTTATTGACATCATGTTGCCTGTGAAGTTCTTGTTTCTATAGATTACCTTTGTAAATTTCTGTTTTGTGTCACTCTTGGGTTCATTTCTCTTTTATAGAACCCCTCTTAATATTTCTTGTAGTGCTGGCTTGGTGGTTGCATAATCTTTTAAACCTTGCCTGTCCTTTAAGCTCTTTATCTCTCCTTCCATTCTGAAAGTCAACTTTGCTGGTTACATTATCCTTGGTTGCATATATTTTTCATGTAATTTCTTGAATATGGCTTGCCAGCCCTTTCTGGTTTGCCAGGTTTCTGTGGATAGGTCTAACGTTATTCTGATGGTCCTCCCTCTATACATAAGGGATTACTTCCCCCTAGCTGCCCTTAAGAGATATTCTTTGGTTTTATGATTCATGTATTTCACAGTTATGTGCCTGGAGGTTTTTCTGACCTCATTGATCTTGGGGGGTGTCCTCTCTGCTTCTAGGACACGAATATTTGTTTCATTCCCCAAATTAGGAAAATTTTCATCTATGATTTGTTCAACTATATCTTCTAGGCTTCTCTCTTTCTCAACTCCTTCAGGAATTACAATAATTCTGATACTGGAGCATTTCATGGCATCATTTATTTCCCTAATTCTATTTTCATGGGATTTTAGCTCTTTGTTCCAAGAGTGCTCTTGCTTCTCCTTCTTAATCCATCTGTCTTCTAAATCACTAATATGATCTTCAGCTTCACCTACCCTAGCTGTTAGCATAGTTAAATTAGATTTCATCTCATTAATAGCCTTTCTAACCTCAGCTTTCACTTTTATCATTAGGTCTTCTATGTTGAGATCAATGTTCTTTTCCAAGTTAGCCATTGCTTGGATGATTGCTACCCTGAATTCTATTTCTGTCATATTGTTTATGTTCATTTCCACTATCTGTGACAGGGGTTGCAGTCTCTGTGTTTTTCTTCTGTTGGTTGTTCCTCCTCTGAGTCATTTTGGTGAGGAATGGTTGCAGGGATATATAGTTGGATATATCAACCACTATCTAGGTGAATTGTTCGCTGGAAGGTTTCTGAGCAATCAGAAGTCACCACGGAAAAGGAGGAAGAAAGAAAAAAGAGAGAGAAGAAGAGAAAGGAAGCAAGAAAAAAAAAAAAAAAAAAAAAAAAAAACTTGGCCAGAGTGGGCTCCAATGGCAGGATTTATATGGTACAAAACTACAACAGGGTAAAGAAAAAGACCATCAAGAGTAAAAGAAAGTTGGGGCACCTGGGTGGCTCAGTTGGTTGGGCGGCTGCCTTCGGCTCAGGTCATGGTCCCGGAGACCCGGGATCGGGCCCCACATCAGGCTCCCTGCTCGGCGGGGGGCCTGCTTCTCCCTCTCTCACTCCCCCTGCTTGTGTTCCCTCTCTGGCTGTGTTTCTCTCTGTCAAATAAATAAAATCTTAAAAAAACAAAAAAAAGAGTAAAAGAAAGTTGAAGAGATCAAAAAGATAAGCCCAACCTGAATGACCCTCAAGACCAGTATTTATATATGAGAAAGACAAAACCAATTACATAGAAACACTGACAGACTAGGTCAGGGAGGTGAGTGCAAACCCTCCTTGTGGGCAAAGAAAGTTTTTCAGATTCTCCTGGGTTTGTCTTGTTATTATTGCTAGAGATAATAAAGATATAGGGAAATTAGAACTGGTTTGTATATAGGGGTAGTATTGAATAAGAATGCAAGATTACCTTGAAGCTTATAACTATATGTATATTCAAAAGAAAAAAAACAATAAAGGAAAGAATAGAAAAGAAAGGGAAAAAACAGAAAACAACAAACAAACAAACAAGAGAAGCAACAACAACAACAGCAGAAAACACAGGAATGTGTTTGAAAAAATTTCCAGGTAAAAAGTTATTATGGAGTGTTGTATTAAGTATCACATTGTAATAATAAGTGGGTTAAAAATTAAAAGAACAAAAACTGTAAGAATGAATTTTTAAATTTAAGGTGGAAATTTTAAAAGTAAAAATAAAAAAAAGGTTAAAAAATAAAATAAAGTGAAAAGTTGTATCAGCTTTTGGGGTAGTACCAGGAGCTTAATATGTTGCCTTACCCCGATGTTGGGGTTTCACAGTTTTGGTGTTGTCTTCTTGTTCTTCTGGCTTGCCTTCTAGGGGAGGGGCCTGCTGCACTATTTTTCAGTCCCTTCTACCTGGATGAGTCCCCACCCCCTTCCTAGGGGCTGGGATCCATGGCAACCAGGTTTTCAGGCTTTAGTTCTCTGGAGGGTTTGTTCTTTTGAGCCTTTTTGCAGATTTTTAGGAAGTCATGTCAGAGCAAGACATCTGTGCCTAGACCTCCTTCAGATGCCCACAGCCTCTCCCTGTATCTTCTCCTTTGGCCACCTGTCACAACTGGGTGCATCCCACAGCTGCTGGTCAGATTGGTGTCTGAAGCCCCAGCTTGTCATTTTGCTCCTGCTCCAGGGAAACAGCAACTGATTTTGGGTCGTGTGACCTTGTCTCTGCCCAGGGAGTCTGTGGTGCACTCCCACGCAGGAGGGACTGAGATCCCGTGGCCCCGCCCGTGGGGCTCAAGTCTGCAAAATCGCCTCCCCTGTGGGTCCACACCTGGCAGAGAAAAGTGGCAGAGGAAAAAAAAAGTGGCAGTTTTAAAAGGACAATCCACTCCACAGTGTTCCCTCGCGCGGCACCTGGGCACGCTTTCTCTCTGCAGATCTATATCCCCATTTCCCTGGCTGCCCCTCAGCCTCTCCATTTTTTGTCTGCTTTTAATCAGACCATAATATGCTATTGTTCCCCAAGCACAGAGCACTTTCATGCTGGGGTATTGCTTTCCAATGGGTCACCTCTGTGGGCTTCCTTCCCCATTTCCCTTGTTTTTGGATATCCCTCTGATCACTCCCACTCCACTCTACCTTTTTGTTGATGCTCTTTTTCCCCTGTAGAAATCCAGAACTGTGAAATATTACATTTCAGACTGATTTCATGGGTGCTCACAGTGTTGTTGTTTTTTTTTTTTTTTGCAGGAATTCAGCTCACTTCAGGGGACTTCCCGAAATGGAGTCACCCGACCTTCTGCCATCTTTCCCTCTCCACCCAATGATGTTAATTTTAATCACACAATCAAGATGCTCCTTGTGTAGTAGCTATTTTTCTCTGGCAAATAGAAAATATATAGGAATAATTTTTTTAAATATTTTATTTATTTATTTTACAGAGAGAGAGATCACAAGTAGGCAGAGAGGCATGCAGAGAGGAGGAAGCAGGCTTCCCACAAAGCAGAGAGCCTCATGTGGGCCTCGATCCCAGGACCCTGAGATCATGACCTGAGCCGAAGGCAGAGCCTTAACCCACTGAGCCACCCAGGTCCCCTATAGGAATAAATTTTGAGCTATGCAGATAGCCTTTTCCTCATCAAATTCTTCTTACTATTTACAAGCCATTGCCTTTTTTTTTTGTCTGAGCTAATTTTTATTATGGCAGTTGATTTTTTTTTCATCTCCAGAACTCCCTCTACCAATCAACCTGTGAAATTTACTGTAAGAGTTCTTCCTGCTCTTCATTTGTTACTTTGTTGCACTTGTTTAATATCAGTATGAACTCAGAATTTCCCATTTTTACATGGCCCTTATTCCATTATAATCTTTCATTATTTTAATATTCAAATTGTCCTACATTGCCCATTTGGAGCTCCTTCAGGCTAGGTCCTATGTACTTGTGACTATCCCTATCATCGTTTAGAGCACTTTCTCACTTTCCATAATAGCCAGGTATTGCAGGATCATTTTGTAATTCACTGCCCCAGACCTCGTAACAGCTATTTCAACAAAGAGCTCAGGTTCCTTTTAGTGGAGAATGATGCATTATGCTATTAGAAAATAAGAGCAGAACAAGTAGCTTTGCTCATTGGTACTCAACTGTCTGTTTCTGAGTCCATTTTGTGGACAGAGCTAGCAATTTATGTATTTACACATATACACATATAAATGCAGCCACCCATACACGTGTGTTATACACATATGCATATTTTAGAAATAATGGGATCAATTTCAACACATCTCCCCTGGGATTTTTTTTCTTGTCTTCTGCATTCTATATTTGTGTATAATATATATTCTATATTTGTGTATAATACATTACTTGAACTATGAGAACATTTATCATGAGAACTATGGCTCCTGAAAATATCATTATATTTACTCATTCTCTCAGTCTACAGTATTTATAAATTTGTTCAGAATTGCTTCAACCATATCACTACCAAATATAAACATGCTAAAAAGAGTACAGGGTTTCTCCTCCCATCCCTTATCAGGACTGAGAACAGATAGTCAAATTTTGTATTTATGGATTTTTTTTTTCCCTCTCAATGTGCTCAGGTTATTCACTGGAAATTCATTTAGGTTTATTTGTTTTAGTTTCATATCTGCATTAAATTTTATTTCTCTCTTCCCATCATTATTAACTTACTATACATTTGTAGATTTCATAGAGTAT
Organism: Spilogale gracilis; assembly: GCA_004023965.1. NCBI lineage: Eukaryota > Metazoa > Chordata > Mammalia > Carnivora > Mephitidae > Spilogale > Spilogale gracilis. Next base: position 39,485 of record PITA01012513.1, read on the forward strand.
TAAATATTGACCATTGGTTTCTATAAGTCAAAAATCATACATAATTATAGAATTAGAAGAGCATTTATTTCTGGGGCACTCGAGTGATTCTCATGATAAAAACCTAGGTAATCTCTAGTGTTTCTCAATTATAAAAATATGTATCTACATACAGAAAATAACCATCTCAACAAATATTTTTTTTGTATTGATAGAAGTGTATCTTCAAGGTAAATTCTCACAGGTGGCATTATTGAGTCAAAACTTATAACCTATGTCATTTTGTTGTATGTTTCCAAATTTCATTCCCTAGAAATTTTGCATTTGCAGCAACAGTATACTAAAAGTCTTAACCAGAGGTGCAACCAAAAATCTACTAATCAGCAACCACTATATTACTTTCACTTATGGAGGAAAATAAAAATATATAAACCAGAGCTCAAAGTAGATCAAATTCTATCAGATCCATCATCCAGTATCTATGAGTGCAGATCTTTTGTAAATTAAGATGATTAGCCACTATTACATTGCTCTACTTTTTGGAAGATGATACCATTAACAAGAATATCTATATCTATATCATCTATATCTATATATATTAATATTTTATTTATTTATTTATTTATTTGACACAGAGAGAGATCACAAATAGGCAGAGATGCAGGCAGAGAAAGAGGGTGAAAGCAGGTTCCCCGCTGAGCAGAGAGCCAGATGTGGGACTTAATCCCAGGAGCCTGAAATCATGACCTGAGATTCTCTGAGCCACCAGGCGCCCCAAGAATATCTATATTTTTAATGCATACTTTCTCTGGCATTCAATAAGATAATTATTAGATCTAACAAAATATAAAGTCATCAACATAAAAATAAGATTTAAAAAATGCACAATAGAAAACAGAAAAAATATGATAGATATTTATACAGACAAATACAGAATGAGATGGAGAAATAAAAGATGGAGAATTTAATAGATTGTTAAGATCCATTAAAAATGACATTCTGAATTTTAAAAATAAAATATTTGATATTAATAATTACCAAATGGACTTAAAAATGGGATTAGCCATAACTGGATTCAGGATAACTAAACTGGAAGGTGAGATAAAATGTACTTTTAGAATACATTCATACAGAGACACAAGAAAATAAATGGAAACTATATGAAACAACATTAAATATAGACTAGGTAAATAAAAAGTCTAGCATACAATTGGAGTGGCAGTAGGACAAAAGAATAGGGATGGGTATAATAGCAATGAAAAATGACTGAAAAGTTTTAAAGCTGATTATAAAGACCTCAAGTAACATATTCAAGAGTCTCTGCAAACTCCAAGCAAAATAAATAGTAAGAAAACTGCACCTGGAGACACACAACAGTAAGACTTCTGAAAAATCAGACAAATTTAATATTTTAAAAGCATCCAGAGGAAAGTGTGCATTATCTTCAAAGGAGTAATATTAAGACAGCAAGATTTTTTTTTTAAGATTCTATTTATTTGACAGAAAGAAACACAGCCAGAGAGGGAACACAAGCAGGGGGAGTTAGAGAGGGAGAAGCAGGCTTCCCGCCGAGCAGGGAGCCTGATGTGGGGCTTGATCCTGGGTCTCCAGGATCATGACCTGAGCCGAAGGCAGTCACTCAACCAACTGAGCCACCCAGGTGCCCCAAGACAGCAAGAATTTTTCAATAGAAATTATGGAATCCTGAATACAATGGAATGGCAATATCTAAGTGCTAAAACAAGGAATCCGAAACTCAAGGAACTATTCCTCAGAATGAAGGTAAAATAAATGGTTCTGATAAAAATCTGATAGCATTTGTTACTATACAATCAGGACTAAGATAATTTGAAAATGATTTGTGAAGACTGAAGGAAAATGACCCTAAATAGAAACAGAAGTGCAGAAAGGAGAGCACAAAGAAAAAATAATAAGAAGAAAAGAATAAAAAAATGAACAGTAATAAAGTAAATAAAGATAAAAAATAAAAGTGTTTGTAGCTTTAAACTCTTTAGAAACATAACTCAAAATGTGAGGAATTCTAAAATTAAAATAAAATTTGAAAATTTAAATTTAAATTGAAAATTGTAAAAGCAACAATTTGTGTTAAAGTATAACAAATATTCAAATTTTTTATCTATATAATAATAGTAAACTAATATACATAACAAGTAGAGGATAATATAATTTTATAAATTATAAGTTATTTTAAAAATCGGAATAGAAAAGAAAATATAGAATAGGTAGGTTCACAGAAAATAATAATATGAAGTATTTAAAATGATTTATATACATGTATGCCTTTAATAAAAGGAGATAAACACTAAAAACATAAAGGTCAAAGCAAGGGATATTAAGAAAAGAAAACAAGGGTAGTGTATAGACATTTTTAAAAAGTTGATAATAACATTAAGTCACAGGTCTTCTATACTTTTTTTTACAGGTTGAATAGGTGGGGAAGATGAGTTTTTATAAATCTGCATACATTTGAGTAATTTACAAACAAAAAATAGTCTTTTAGTTACTAATTAGATCATTCAAATATATTTATATTATTTGTTTTTAAATTTATTTCTTTCTAAATTAAATAATAGTAAAATAATTCAGATAATAAATGTATCCTATGTTAATTTTTTGTTCCTAAAACAATTACAGAAAATGTAATAATACCCAAATTCTTTATCATTAAGGTGGCAATATAATGAAACTATTTTCTAGAGTTGTTTTAGAAACCCATCCCTGAATCATTTGAAAACTAAAATGAAAAAAAAAAAAAAGAAAACTAAAATGATTCTTTCAAAAATTTATCAAGGGCGCCTGGGTGGCTCAGTTGGTTGAGTGACTGCCTTCAGCTTAGGTCATGATCATGGAGACCCGGAATTGAGTCCCACATTGGGCTTCCTGCTTAGCAGGAAGCCTGCTTCTCCCTCTCTCACTCTCCCTGCTGATGTTCCCTCTCTGGCTGTGTTTCTTTCTGTCAAATAAATAAAATCTTAAAAAAAAAATTATCTAAAATATTCTCTAAAATACTTCTCACTAGATCACTCGATCACTAGATCAGGACTTTTTAGTTAAAATACTATAGATATCTTGAGCCTGATAATTCTTATTTGGGGGCACTTTCCTGTCCACTGTATGATGTTAAGCAGAGTTCCTGGCCTCTACCAGAGATTGTTCCAGTTGAGCACAACTGTACCACATGATTTATAAGTATTTCTTACAGTTCTGAGAATAGCTATGACTTTTATTTTCAGAGACAGATGACTTAATTTCATTGGATGCTAGTTCTCCAGAAACATTAGATATCTTCATTACATGATAGATGCTATATCACTAAAAATTTACATACAAATATTGTTTTGAAAATGTTTTGTTATTGTATAGGAAAAATAAGAAAATGTCAAATTCTTAACCTATATGGTAGAAAATATTCTGCAGTAGCGAAAGGGAGTCTTAAAAGATATTTCCACAGAAATTCTTGGGACTTTCCTGTTTCTATTTCTGTGCAAAGATCAATTATGACAGGCTAGTGCAAAATTTGACCTTTATTTGGAAGAAATCTGTCACAGGCTGTCATTTATTACATGAGAAATTATAAACATTTTGTACTAAACAAGAACATTATCAGCATTTACAGTGACTGCACATCTGCCTACTGAGATTCCAGTCATGCCTAATATTACCCTGTTACCTAAGTTGGAAATAACCGCATTTTTTCCTCCACAGCAACAACAAAGGATTTGATTTTTTAAAAATATTATTCGTGAATCATACCACCTTTTTATTCTTTCACTGATAATTGTATTTCAAATGACATCTAGTCCAGTATTATGCATATCTTTCATATACAGATTATTCATATATTCATTTTAAAATGCATATCTGCTGATTATTAGAGGGCAGGTATTATGATAGTTTGACATAAACCTCGAATAAAATGCAAATTTCTGACTTTTAATGAAATACATGGGCAAATAAATAAATTGTCATAGCTGATAAATATTTTTTAAAAGTTTAAACAAATTATTTTTTTCAGGACAAATTCTACCTGGTATTTTGTTTGTCAAAAAATGATTTATAATGAGGATTACAAATATAACAAATATTTAACAGTAGGTAAAATATATCTGTCTCCAGATTTGGCATATATACACCTGGGAGTACCTGGAGACTTTTCTGAGGGATACTCAGGAAAAGATAGATTTAAAGGGGTTTGTGGATCCTCAGTGAAGACTAGTCTGTGATCAAAAAATATATTTTCATAATTACATTCTGCTATTTATCCCTCCAATTTATGAGTGAGGGAAGCAGAAGTTGCCAGAAGGAGAATATGAACTGCAATTCAGTTACAACAGAGGCGTTAACTAATAGCACTTCAGAAATATCCTATATGGAGGCAAGAAGTTTGGGCCTTTGTACTTCACATGGACCAATTTTGGAAGTGGGCTGTCCCTTAGAAAGGTTGTTAACTATGGGGAAACTGTTGCCTTTGACAGTGGGAAGTTTCTCCAGGTTCCTCTGTGGGTTGTCTGCAGCTCTCAGTTCTAACAATTTTGAGGGCTTTGGTCTTGGAGGTGTGGCTCTGAGTCAAATCTATAACATCCAATACAGTTTACCTCTTGAATAGTTATAATCCATTTGCTTTGTATAATAACTTCAACTTACGTGGTAATATACTCTCCAACATTCTGCTGAATGTACTTTATGGACAATTTATAAGAAGGCTAGTGGAACAAAACGTTCTCAACACCACAGCCGAGCTCATGGTTACAACTGTTTATTCATTATATGCTTCCTATTCCATATGTTTTATTTTCTTATTTCATTTTTTAAAGATTTTATTTATCTGGCAGAGAAAGAGAGAGAGAGAGAGAGCATATAGACAAGCAGGAAGTGACAGCAGAGGGAGAGGGAGAAGTAGACTCCCATTGAGCAGTAAGCCCCACATAGGGCTCAATCCCAGGACCCTGGGATCATGACTTAAGCCAAGGCAGATGCTCAACTGACTGAGTCACCCAGGTGCCTCCCCATATGTTTTAGATTTCCTACACTGTTGGCTAAAGTCTCTGCTGGTCTAGGTGACTTACCTTTTGAGGTGACCCAGATTTGCATACCTAAGAGGTCTGAGTTAATTGATCTCCATGTCCTTCTTGGATCATTGGTGTTATACGTGCTCATTTACCAAGAGACTTGTGCAGAGGAAGACAAATGGATGCCCCAGAGGTTTAATACGGTGGTAAACACTGTCTTCCCAGCCCTCATTTTATCAGAGCTACCATATCTACTCCTGATGGTCAATATCAATTATCCTTGCTAGTAAAGCATCACTTTTAATTGACTGAAGGGCTTTTGGCTCAGAGAGCCCAAAGTGATCATGGGGAAGCAACAGATTATATTTTGTCAAACCCCTACAGAGTATTCAACCTCTGGAAACTGCAACATCTAGAACTGTAGAGATTATGGTTTCAGGACAGGAAGCACAAATAATACAAGTAAGTACTAGGACTAAGGCTAATAAGGTCAATGGCTAGGGCCACCAGTTGGTTCTAGACATATGTATTAGGAACACAGCACTATAAATGTTATACCTCTCCCATAACATTACCTTTATGCTTCTTTACAGATGTCTATGTCCCAGATTATTCATATTTCTTCTCCCAGGGCTTTACCAATCAGCAAAACCACTGACTACTCCGCATGAAATAGTCTTTTTAAAAAAAAAAAAAAAAGATTTTATTTATTTGACAGAGAGAAACACAGCCAGAGAGGGAACACAAGCAGGGGGACTGAAAGAGGGAGAAGCAGGCCTCCCTCCGAGCAGGGAGCCCGATGCGGGACTCGATCTCGGGTCTCCGGGATCATGACCTGAGCCGAAGGCAGTTGCTCAACCAACTGAGTCACCCAGGCACCCCATGAAATAGTCTTATAATGGTTATATATCTCACCTCACAAAGCCTAAGAATTATACTCTTCAGCATAATTCCTTCCACAGTAATTCTATCCTAGATGATCACTGTTGGACATTTTAGCAATTGTGGTCTAGCACTATGTTAGTGGCTGATACCCTATCTTTCACAAACAATAAGAATCCTCATTTCTAGCTTGCCTTCAGATAATCCAGCTCCAAAATTTCATTTTATATTCTGCTTCAAGACTTCTTCCAGCCCCCAAAGTCTGGGATCCCTTAGAAGTAGACTCTAAGATTTGGTCACACAGGGTATATTTAATAATTTTCTCAGGAACAACTCCAGTAAGATAGTAGTATACCAGGACTGGGAAGTGGGCGAGGTTGAACAGAGGCCCCAGGCAATCACATGAGGGTCCCTTCAGCAATGTCCCTAATTTAGGCATTTACCAGTTATTGAATGCAGTTTACCTTGTTCTCAGTTCCAGAAAGGCAATGGCCATGAGATAGCACATATTACCATATGTATCACTATCCTAGGATTGTTGTAATTCCTGTTCAGTAGAATACAATTTTTTTTTCTCTTCTTGGGTCTAATTAACCCTAATATTAATTGGGTAATCTTGTTTCCTGATATTACTGTAGCCTAAGAAATATCCCTTGGCTTGTATCCCATAGTGCTTCTTCATCCTCAAGGAAAAAGAATGAATTCAGTTTACACTACCTGCATCTCTGTTTAAAACTTTGAGCAGTCATAAAATAAATGTTTTATATTAATCACAAAAGTTGCCATATTTAATAGATTCAAGTCAATTTTAATTTAACATGAAAGGATTTTATATCAGTTCCAGAGGGGAAATTAATATGTGAATTAAAAAAATTTTCTAAATCAACTCATTTGACACTTCTTTCAATGAAGACAGAAATAAGAGCCAATATCAAAGTTACATATACTCACAAATATTAAGTCACAGTCTTCAAATAAATTCTTAAATTTTGGTTTCTGTTAGAATGTAATGAAATGTAAGTTGTGATTTATAGAATTTCTACAATTTAATAAATGTACTAAATGTAATTACTTTTACTATTTTGTTAAATATATAGTAAAAAAATTAAAAAATGAAAGCATAAAATATAAACTTTATTAACATTTATTAAAAAGCACTACTGAAAACAAACCACTGCAATAGTTGTTACAATAAATAAACATTAACAAAAAGAGGTATATTTTTCAGAAAGATCTCCTCCTAAAATAGGTTGGGGTGTGAGTGTGGATAAGAATCGCTGAGGCCAAATAGTATTTAATGGGTTAGATAGAGTAGCTACTATAATTTTAACAATGGATAAACCAGGTCAAGGCCCACCAGCAAGGAAATAAACAATGATAAAAGTTCAGAATTAATTTTTAAACACCTTTAAAATTTTAAGCAAAAATAATTATGTTTAGTACTCATGGATGAATATAGAAGCTAAGATAATACTATAGGTTGGATAGCAGAAGAAAAGCAATACATGCTTGGTGGATTTGAAGATTTTGTTTTAGAGAGTTCATAAGAATAAAACATTTCCTATTTAAAAGATGTCATTTAATAACATATCACTATGCCATCCTTGGCCTTTGGATTATTGTGACCAAGATACCAACCCCTGACTTTTGAGATTTGCAATTATGTTTAACAAACTGAGGTGGTCCTGTGGCCCCTCTGTGGCTCAGTTGGCTAAGCCTCTGACTCTTGATTTGGCTTAAGTCATGCCCTCAGGATTGTGAGAGAGCCCTGCATCAGGCTCAGCACCTGACATGGAACCTTAAGATTGTTTCTCTTCCTCTCTGCCCCTCCCCCACCACTTCCTTAAAAAAACAAAAACAAAACAAAACAAAAAAAACCTGAGTTTGTCCTAACTGATGCCAAATGGAGGATTTCATTGAAAAGAAATATAAGTGTACCCAAAAAGATAGAGAAGTTTGAATGGATACCAGAATTTAGGTAATACATTTTTTTTTTTTTTTTTTTGAGCTTAGCTAATGTATGGAAGTTCCCAACTCCAGGAACTTGCGTAGCTTGAGCAAGTGGATATATATTTAAAAACCAAAAAAGTTAAAAACTAGAGCTATAGCTCTTGGAGCTCAGGTTTTGTTTTGTGTTGTTGTTGTTGTTGTTGTTGTTGTTGTTGTTTTGGTATGGCAGTGATTGATGATAACAGAGAATATTTTATATTCGTTTACAGCAACACACATGAAGATTGCAGTTACTTTTGCAGGCTTCCTTGCTGTAATAAACAAGGTATTAGAAACTGTGATGCTTCCTGTGGTGGATAGGCACTGTTTCCTTATTAGAAGAAAGCCTCTTTTACATGATGATGTCGCTGGCCAATGCCAATGGAATGTTTGGTGGCAAATGTGGCCCACTGCCTGATTTTACAGACTTCCAAGTTTCTAAGTTTTCATATAAGGTTAACAAAGACTGGGCCTGTGAGCTGAGTGAATGACACTAAATGCCCTGAATTTAATATTTCAAAGAAATTATGTGACTTTATATTGTATTCATCATTCATGAAGTAGGTTATAACACATAGGCTTAGGTAATCAGGAGAGGAATTTTGTTCTAATTCATAGTCAAAATTTGATGATAATTGTGGTAGAATCTGTTTTGAGCTTGATAGCCATTTTCCCATAGTTTTTGGCTTAACGGAACACTGATAATGTTTCTAGTCCCCAAATTGCAGATTGTAATTGAATTAAGTCAATCATGATTTGGCTTTTTCCCATTTTTATAAGTACTCTTGAAGCCAAAAGTGGCCACATTATCTAGTTCTGTCCTAAACTGTTAAATTTAATCAGAAATCTTCTAGGAAAAAAAAGGTGGGGTTCTATCAATACTTTTATTCTGTTGATTATTAGGGGAGCAATCATCAACTACGACATGATATTCCTCTATTTTATCCTGCCTTTTATATAAATGTGACTTCTAAAACAACAGTTAATACCCTATAACCATGAGGTTACAGTTTATAACGTCAGGCTAGGAGAATTGCAGAAACTGTCTGGCATCAAAAGACCTCTAAATCCATGCCAGTAATGGTCTGCATTAGACCTCTTCCACTTTCTGTTAGCTATAACCCAATAAAATAATGCTAGATTATATAATACTGCATCTGAAAACACCTTGAACATTAAAAGGCAAAGAAAAAATGGACTTATTAAGTTAAATTAATTTAGTCTTTAAATTAGATTAATTGAAGAATATTTAAATGTAAGATTAGTTGAATATCTCAGCTTTTCCTAGAATTCCTAGCAGTCTTTAATTGACTTCATGATCAAAAAAGAAAGAGAGAGAGAGAGAAAGAAATTTATCAGCAAATGAACCTGAGCCAATTTCTTCTCCCAGTTCTTTTGACAATTATTTTAGATTTCATTATGTATTCACTCTAACCTAAATCGCCTATCCATATTTAGCACCAATTTTCTGTAGGTCATAGGTAATCCTAATGTTCTCTTCTTTATTTTTATTATGTGATTTTTTAAATGTGCTTGTCTAATGTTATGTATCAGATTAGTCTTTGGCATATGGACAAAATGAGTTTTGTTATTTTTTTCTTTAGCTATATGGTACTGTTTGTTATACAAAATGCCTTTTTATCTACATATTTTAGCTAATATCCTTGATTAGTAATTAAAACAGTTGAATACTTAAACTTTTCATAAAGTGTTACAATTTAGCTTGCACATTGCATAATGGCATAATCATTGCAAATATATTGTAAGAATTTTGATAAAGTATGTGAGTAAACACAATTTTTTCAGCTAAAGTCAATATTTTTTCATTCCCAAAGTTTTTGCTGTTGCCCTCTTTCATATGTTTAATAATTTACTGATGCTCTTTACTTTGTGAAGTTTGTCAGATACGACCTAGAACAAAGTAGCTTGATATATAAATGGATTTTTTAAATGTCTTGCACAGACATAGTCTACAGTTGCTTAAGAAGAGAAAAATGATGTTTAAGATCTAAAAATCTTGGCTTGCAATGAGCGCATATCCTAGGAAATTTAGAGTACAGTTAACACATAGGTTGAAGATGTGCCCATGATTGTGTGAGAGTTTGTTTTATAAAACTCCATGTAGAGAGGAAAAGTGAACCATTTCTGGATTTGGGGTTAGGATTTAAACAGAAAGGCGAAAAATGAAAATTTATTCACAATTCAGGACTTCCAGTCCCTATATCCCTCCAGGTTTTATCCCCAAAGTGAATCAGAAACAACAGATACCAAAGGTAATTTGAGGTGATCCCAAAGCACAGGGCAAATATAATGCATTTCCAAATTGTCAGAGAGGGAGAGAACAAACATTTTGACAGAGTTTCATGTCCTTTGTGATACCACAGGGACAGAAGATGAGTGAGATGACTACATAGGCAGTTTTACAGAAACCCTACTATTTGAGAAATGGGAAATTTTTTTGAAAATTAAAGGAAATATAGCTAGATGCCACGTACCTTTTAGGTTAATTAAACAAAGAGGTCATTACACTGAGGCAGTTCTAACAACTGTGATGGACTACATAAGCAAACTAAAATCTGTCTATAAATGGCTCAAGATTATGAAATTGAAAGCTAAGGACAACCAATCACAAACATCCAACTAAGTCTGAGGCTATAGCCAACCAAATAATTTCCTTTCTTTTCTTCCAGACTTTCTGTACGATAATCTTTCTTCTAACTCCTTTGGGAGGAGTAATTCTACTTCCAGTTTGGCCATGACTGATTGGAATTAGTTTTGCTCATATTGTTAATATGCTTCAATTTATCTTTTAATGTACCAAAAAGTAACTCCAGCCATGATTAAACAGTATCAGAATCTGGTCATCAACCATGGATGCAAGCAGAATCAGAGTTGAACAAACACCAAATAGGAGGGACTCCACTCCATGTTGTCAGCTATCTGGCCAATGCAGTGCTAAATATTGTAGAAATATTGCTCAGATATCAGGGATATAAGTAAGCTATCTGTGGGATTAGGTATCCAATATAGAAGAAGGGAAAGCATAAGATAAGTTTGTGAAACTTGGACTCCACTATTAACCAAGGAATACTGATTTAAACTAGAAATGACTAAAAACCTTGAACAGGCAAGAATAAGGTTTTTTTTGACTCCAGAAGAAACTGAAAGCTTGAAAGTCAAGTTTGTTTCAGTTACAGAAATGAAGGGACTTAGGTCTTTGCAAATTCTCCAGTTATGACTGTGTAATTTAAATCTAATGCCAAGACACTGAGTTCCCAGTTCAGGCTGAATGTGAATAGTTCCTAATCTGTATATTTGTGTGAACGCATGCTTTATTTTTTGATATTGTTTTATTTTTGTCACCAATGAGGGTGTTTTAATGAAATGATACTAAGTTTAGGCCAATGATCTGGTTTCAAACTTCAGTTTTGATATCTACAAAGGCACAATGATTTATGGGGGTGAAGACTGAGCCCTTACCTTCTCTGCACTTCAATTACTTTATTAGCAAATGAAATGATAGAGCATCCACATAGTATTTAATGCAAACACAAAAGAAATGGTGAAGGACGTATTTTGGGTAGTAACATTGCAGATGTTAAACATTAAATTATCAAAGATTCCATAACTTTAACTTTATACAATGTAGTAGAAAATAATGATTCTATTATTACTATTTTCCTTTCATCTGATATTTTAGTCATTTCTATTTTTAATTCTGTGAAACACTCTGTCTCAATATATGTTTTTTCCTCTGACAGGATGACTATTAGTCAGTGATACATATTCTCTATGATTAAAAGTAGACATAACTTCCTTAGGAAAGTTTTTCCATCCTCAACAAATCTGTGCAAATATCTCCTAGGTATTCACACAGAAGCCTATATAGTTCCTTTGTCATTAAATTTAGTTCAGTAATAATTACTTTAATTACCTATATGTTTACTGACCTGCACCATTCAATGGTAATCACTAGGAGGGCAGGACCATTGTGTGCTTTGCATTGCTTCTCCAGCTCCTACCAACATATGCAGTATGCACATAGCTGCTATTAATTAAATAAATAATGAATAACAGATTAGCCTATGTAAGTAAGTTCCGGCCAAAAGATTTGTCTAACCCTCAATTTTCTGTTGGCTGTTTCATGGTTCCTGCAAGCAAGAGGAGCTTAATTATGCTGAACATTCATAATAGTTGTTATGATATACCAATGAATTAAATTTCCTTAATCATATTTCCAAGCTGAATTCCATCAGTTTCAAAGATCATGTCTGTCTTCATGTATATTTTGTTGAGTACCTGGTAAAATGTAGTCTTTTATATTTATTGGTGGGTTTCAATTTACCAGGAATTTAGACCCAAATATATGTAGAATATGGTAGAAAAATACAGACTCCATTTCATAGGTATAAATTTCATGGTATAGCTGTAAACTAAGGAAAATTCTTTAATACAACATATACATGGTTTAAGTAGAATAAGTTTTTTAAACAGAAACTCCTTTATCGCCATTTAGTTACAGTCATACCTATGAAATAAGCTAGGTGAAAATTTACTTGTTTAATAACTAAGCTTTGTAGGATAAATTCTTTGTTCACTTGCTTTAATAGATTTTGATATGCATATGAAGTGACTGTGACTTTTACCTTAGATGTCTGTGGGTTGGTTATTAACCAAACCTAATTCTTCAGTGTCTGGATTTCAGGATGGTTAATAAGAGTTAAAGTACATACAATTCTACATCTGAAAAATCCATACATCAAATGTAAATTTTAAAAAAAGGTTATATAATATCTTTCTTCGATTCTTGTTAAATTAGTTGAGAAGCTGAGCAAGAACGTGCTTAATCAAAGTGGAAAACTGGAATAAATGTCAAAACACAGTACAGAATTTTGTAGAAATTTAAATTGTCCTTTCAAAAGTTTTTGAACTTTCACCCTTTTCTGCTAATAGTTTAATTTGATAAAATTATTAGAATATTACACAGTACAACCTCTTTAAATGAAAGTGCTTAGTCATTTAACTTGTAAATTTTTATGAAAACCTACAGTTAAATTACTTTAAAATATGCTTAAAATAAGCACTTGTGAAAGCATTGATTATATGAGTAAAAAGAATATTTTAAAATGCAGAAAAATCCATGAAAAAATTAAACCATCCAAAGAACCCCACTCGGTGACCACAGTTAACTGACTTTGGTAAATTTCCCTCATTCTTGTATAATATTTTACATGACAGAATATTTCAAATATATAATTTGATATTTTAACTTTTCACTTAACATGAGGATATAAGCATTTTCATAATTATTAACATTTTGTGCACATTTTAAGTGATTCTATGATTCTATTCATGAATTAACCACAAATTACATTATTTAATTAACTTTCTATTGTTATAAATTGCTGTGAGCCTTCTATTTTGTTTTTCTAGTTTATTTGGCTAATCTACAAATGAAGATGCAGTGTGAAAGACCATGTATTTTTTTAGAGTAACTGAAAAGTTTTGAGATTCACAGAGTTTACTGTGACCTAAGCATATGGTTCAGTCTGATCATTTCATATTTTTATTTTATAGCAATGTCTCCATAATTGAATAAAAAAATTATATCCTATTCAGGGACAGTATCTACTTGACAATACAATGTTCATTTTATGTAGATGACTTAAAGGTTTTCTATTTTGGTAAAGAAAACCACAATCTTTTTATATGTTTTAGCACTAGAAAAGGTTATAACAGTATATGAGGCTTTCACATGAATCCTGATAATCCCAGTCCAAGATACAAACAAGAACAGCATTACTAGATAAAATATATTTTCTTTAGATCTTGACCAAAAGAAATAATTCTTATATAGGTTATTATATTCCTCAAAGAACATCATATTAGTGTCATTAAGTATTCTGGGCCTAACCATCGAATTGTGAAAAGTACACCTTCTTCGAGTTGAAATGGCAGTCATTTTGTATTAATCATGAATTAGCTGTGTTTGCCAATTGACTATTGAAGGAAAATTATGTTTTTATTCCCCTCTCCTTTTCACAAACATATTAATCTGCTTTTTAAGAATCTCTACTGGGGCGCTTGGGTGGCTCAGTTGGTTAAGCAACTGTCTTCAGCTCAGGTCATGATCCTGGAGACCCTGGATCGAGCCCCACATTGGGCTTTCTGCTCAGCGGGAAGCCTGCTTCTCCCTCTCTCAGTCCCCCTGCTTGTGTTCCTTCTCTAGCTGTGTTTCTCTCTGTCAAATAAATAAAATTAAAAAAAAAAAAAGAATCTCTACTATTGATTTGTCCAGAAACCCTAAGGGTCAAATCATTATGCCATAAAAGACAAAAACCTAATTTACATAATTTCTCTGGTTATTTTCTCATTCTCTTCTAAAAGTCCATGGGTAATTGGTATCAAAACTTCTCTTAGGTCGAGGAGCTCCCCACTCTTTCACTTCTGTCTCTATGTTCCTGGGCAGAGGTGGGTAAAACACCATTTCACCACAGGAGGGAGGGAGATTAAAACCTAAGCCTGTGACTCAACCTCAGGTTTTATTAGAAAGATCTAGGATAGAAGAAATGTATCCAACAATTACTCATTTAATTGTCTCTCTCTCTTTTCTTTCTTTCTTTCTTTCTTTCTTTCTTTCTTTCTTTCTTTCTTTCTTTCTTTCTTTCTTTCTTTTTTCTTTCTTTACTGACCATGTAGAAAACATTAAATATGAGATTTAAGTGGTAATTGGAAGAATACAGATGAATATTTGTACATACCTGGTCATAGTATAAACCAAGAGTTAAATATTATCATTACTAGCAATATCTAAAATAATAGTGAATTAATAGACATGTGAAATTTGTTTTCATAACTAGTAGAATATAATTCTAAGCTATTTAAAAGTTTATTTTCCTGAATAGTTACAAACAGATGGTTTGAGTGACCTGATAAAGTAGTTTCCCTTTATCACAATGTCTTTATGTTAATCATATGAAGTTTTGTGGACACAAATAACATTTTTTAAAATAAAGAGTTAGCCTATGCCTGTAAGGGGAAATAGCAGATTTATACTTAGTCTTCTCCTTCTTAAGCAGGCTATCTCTGTGATGTTAAAAAATGACCTAAAACTGTTATGAAGTATTAAGAGACATGTACACATTAAATGTATACATGAATGTTTTTCTAAAACAAAAACTTCTCCAGGCAACTGGGTGGCTCAGGCATTAAGCATCTCCCTTCCACTCAGGTCATGATCCCAGGGTCCTAGAATCAAGCCCGCATCAGGCTCCCTGCCCAGAGGGAAGACTGCTTCTCTCTCTCTTAGTCCCCTGCTTGTGCTCCCTCTCTAGCTGTGTTTATCAGTCAAATCAATAAATGAATTTTTTAAAAGATTTTATTTATTTATTTGACAGAGAGAAACACAGCTAGAGAGGCAATACAGGCATAGGGACTGAGAGAGGGAGAAGCAGGCTTCCCGCCCAGCAGGAAGCCGGATGTGGGGCTTGATCCCCGGTCTCCAGGATCATGACCTGAGCTGAAGGCAGTCACTTAACCAACTGAGCCACCCAGGCACCCCAATAAATAAAATATTTTTTAAAAAAATAAATAAAAAATAAAACCAAAAAGTTCTCTTGGGGCACCTGGATGGCTGAGTCTGTTAAGCGTCCGACTTGATTTCAGCTCAAGTCATGATCTGAGGATCCTGGGATTGAGCCTGGCAATGGGTTCTGTGCTCAGCATGGAGTTTGTCTCTTTCTCTTTCTCCCTTTCCCTTTACCCCTACCCCTACATGTTCCCCCTCTCTCTCTAAAATAAATAAACTAACATAAAAAAAAAAAAAAACCACTTCTCTTTATTGAATCCCTTTTTTCTCCCAGAATAACCAGAGTGCTTTCCTGAATGAACCCTTCTTCATATATCAATATAAACAATTGATATATGTGTCTTATATTTATTTTTTATTTTAACTGGGAAAAAATACATATCAGCCAAACTTTGTTATGCTATCCACCGATTTAAGATAGTAATCTCTCAGTGAAACACCCTGGGGTATGTTTTACCCCAGATCATTCTGTCCCCAGCTGTATAGAGAGATCTGTTATTTCAGTAAAATTAGTTCACATAAAATAAGTCATCATGAGTCTTTCAAAATATCAATTTAGGTGATAAAGTTCATTAATTATATATACAATTTGGGGTAAACACTACTTTGCAGGTCCTTCAAAATAATCTCACAACCCATTTTGTAATTTGATATCAGTGATCTCCAGGTCTCTGTTGAAACAGAAAATAAGTCCAATTTAAATCTGTAATCACTTAAGGAATTTAATTTCTATCAGATTTATCCTAAGAAATCAACTCAATTTTACTTCTATTTGTTTATCATCTATTAGTGAAAAGCACTGAGAAAATGATTTAGAGAAAAAGATGGGCATGGTGATGGGGTCAGAGGGATTGATTACTCATTGTTCAGTGAACAGCATGTCCTCTGCCATCATCGTATCCTCCTACATGTATTGTTCAAATAATATATATTTTAAAGTATTTAATGTTACATATATAACTAATGATAGAACATCATGTCTATATTTTTTTCTTTATTCGTTTTTTTGAGGGGTTGGACATGTTTTTAAACTGTAAAAACCCTGGGTGCCTGGGTGGCTCAGATGGTTAAGCGACTGCCTTTGGCTCAGGTAGTGGTCCCAGAGTCCTGGAATTGAGTCCCACATGAGGCTCCCGGCTCTGTAGGGAGTCTACTTCTCCCTCTGACCTTCTCCTCTCTCATGTTCTCTCTCACTTTCATTCAAATAAATATATAAATAAAATCTTTTAAAAATTTTTTTAAAATGTGAAAGAACCCTGAAAGTGGAAGTTACGTATTAAATTATTTTATTCATGTAACACATAATAACGTTAATGCATTGCTTACAAAAGTCATACAAAATATTATTTGTGGTGGAATAAATATTTTCACTAAATTTAACTAAGTGCCATACTAATTCAAAATGCTTAAACCCATGCATTGGAGTTATATATATATACATTTTTTAAAGATTTTATTTATTTGACAGAAAGAAACACAGACAGAGAAAGAACACAAGCAGCACGAGTGAGAGAGGGAGAAGCAGGCTTCCCGCTGAGCAGGCAGCCTAATGTGGGGCTTGATCCCAGGACTCTGGGATCATGACCTGAGCCAAAGGCAGAGGCTTAACCACTGAGCCACCCAGGAGCCCCTGGAGTTATAATTTTGTAACATGAAACATATAGAATAGTCTTAGTAAAATTCAAGACTATAATTTTACTTGAAGGTTTTTGGTTTACCTACCTTTTTTTCTGTTTTCCCCTATAAAGTATCAGGTGGATAATAACCAGGAATTAAAAGAAAATATATAGATGAAAATTGTCTTTTTATTCTAAAGTGCATTAGTTAATTAATTCAGTTGAAAGTTGGTTAACCCCTACTGGCAATCAAGCTGTGTTAAAGAGTTTAATTTATCACTTAATTTTAAAAAATCAGATTTCATCTGGAGGTGGGCTTTCCCTACAGTTTTACCTGTGATAGTGTTAAGACTCCTCAAGAAAATGATGGAAAACTAGAAGTAGTAAGTAGATTACTAGAGGGAAAATACTATATATCAGCCTGAAGTCACATCATTAGAATGGATGCTTAATTAAGAAATAAAAGTAAAGAAAATCATGGTCTCTCCTTCCTGTTCCCCCTCCTTCCCATTGATTCTCTTTAGTGCATGCATATGCACGCACACACTCAGCAATATTTAAAGCAACAACTTAAAACAAAGAAAGACAGGCCAAATAGAAAGAGATGCTAAGAAAACATAGTTGGATTGTTCATTTAGGTGATATTTCTCAGGAACAGAGAACCTGTAACATTTCAGTGTGTAGCTGCAATCCTGAAATTGTGGCTATATTTAATAAAAAAACAAGTAAAACCAAAATGTACATGTAATTGGCACCTCTTTTTCCCGACTTATTTCACTTCACTCCTTCCATGTCTATTGGTGTAATCTTTATGGTGGAAGCAACTAGGCAGTCCAATGATAAATTAATAGGACTCATATGCATTAGCAATCCGTGAGGCTTATAAGATTGAATTATTGTTTCTTCACTTGTCTTTTAACACTGTTGTGTGGCTTATGGAACAATATGGAAGATCTAAATAGGCTTTTCACATGTTTAAATCTAGTCACATTGCTAATCATTATGTGCTAAGCTGCTGGAAAGACACTTGCATAACACATCTTTCTGAAAAGGATTCATTACTCTACCTTCCAGTCTATATTTGCAATAAAACATATGTTTCTATTTTACATTCATGACAGGGAAGTATCTACTTTTAACTTCAAAGTTATTTGGATCGATCATGACCTATGAGATTTAACTGGAATATTAAAGTCAGGCACCTCTTATGTGCAATGACATTTATAGAGCATGAAGTCAAGGACAAATAAAGTAATGCTTAAGTAATTGCTTATTTTATAAGAGGAAGTGAAATGCACACACCCCTATACATATTTACAAACACATATTTGTACATGCACATGGAGTCTTCCCAGAGGAGAGAAAACCGAGTAACCTCAATCAATTATTAGTTTCTTGGAATTTTCACAGTAATTTGAGATATGCACAACTTGCTATTACTTAAAACTTTTAACTAGTCACCGCAATGAAGAAAATTCTCCAGCTGGGGAGATATCATGACAAATATCTTTAGCCGAAGTCACTGCAGACACTCAGAGAGGCCTCCAACTATATTAATTTTTGAAAAAACAAGAAAATAAACTGCAATCTAGGATCAGATCCATCAGATGAAGATATCCCATATTCGTTTTATACCGCTGACTTAGTGTTACTGATAGTCTTTCAGTTCAGTTCTCCCATTAAAGCAATTTTCTAGGTTAATTATATACATATAGAAATTATATATAATATATATTAATACATTATCTTATATGCATCTATACATACATGTATAATTCATATACATTTATGTATATATGATATCTCCATATTTCTCTATATATGTTTTTGGACTTTGGCAAATGAAAATGTCTACTATTGTTTATCCTTCTTTGAGGCAACTAAAATTTAGTGGGTATGCTATAAATGAGGATATATGGAAATTTTAGTTTCTATTTTACACTAATAAATACAGAAATGAAAAATAAATATGTTTCTACTTTCAGTTATGACTATAGCATGAACACATATACATAATGAACAAAATCTACTGTCACAATAAGGCCCATGATAGAGTCATAGACAGTTTATATAAATCTGCTGGAAGTATAACCAGTTTTGTTTGTTCTATTTCTCAGCCAAACTGACAGTAGAATCTTGCTTCAATATAGCAACTTTCAAAGCCAGAGTCAAAATTTAATACTGATGTTCTTGTTTAATGTATTGTATTTTGGTATTGGAAATGGTTTCTTTAATAAATCACCTTCAGAGTCCTTTAGAAAAATACATTTCTTCAAAGCTGAATAGTACCAACCTACTCATTGAAATTCATCTAAATAATTTTAATGGCTTTCAAAACTAATTCTTTATCAATGAGTGTAAGGTTTTTATCACTAAGGAGCTTCAAAAGTATCTGTCATGATTTCTGAAACGAAAAAAAATATTATTTTAAGTGGGACAAGATTGGCATAATATATAGTCTCTCAAGCATAATATTCTGAAAAAATAAGAATATTTCATTGAGTTTTACTTTGGAATGTGTGTCAAATAATTAGTTTCATGAGTTACTTGTATTCTACCTTATATCCTCATTCAGCTTCTTAAAATAACTTGATTAGTATTCTGTTTATATAACACACTGATGTATTTGACAACCTGATAATATGGTATAGAAAAATATAAATGTGTGTGTGTGTGTGTGTGTGTGTGTGTGTGTGTGTATTCCATTATTCTTCAACCAAAACTGCAGGTTTCACTTTAATATTGTTTATACTCTAGTTTCACTTAATAAGGAAAATTTTTTCCTGTAATAATTGGGGACTGTGAGGTAAAAATGCAAGTTTTTAAAAGGACAAAATGTTCTCCTGAGTAGACTTAGAGGGTCTGGAAAAATATTGAAGCATAATTTAGTCTATTTTTATTATGTCTCCTGAGAGCTTAAATACTTGGCAGTTTTTACCCTAAAAAAGTCCATGTCCAAAGTAATAACCCTCATCAACTTTTCATTTATACTGCTGTTTCTACATTTGTGTAGTTAGAAAAAAAAAGTCTAAAAAAAATAAGCTAAGACTTTTGGTACTATTATCATCTAAGAAATAATTTGTATAAGGAATTTTGAGAGGAATATTTGTGCTCATTTGGTAAAAGGAAGAAAATGACAGTGGTGCTCTCTTTGAGGTTAAACCTCGTGGAAGCTTTATGAATTGAGGACCCTTGCCCCAGGCCCGCATGTTATGGCTGGTGTACCAGGACTGAAGGATTTCACCTCGATCCTTTGCTCTGCCCCCACTTGTTATAAGAACCTGAGTGAAATATTAATTTGCCTCAAGTTATTCATTTTTAAAAGTGATAACTGATTAAATTCACAGGATTTTTATGAATCTAATTTGACTTTCCTAAATAAGACTATAGAAATATACAAGGCATTCTATTATTTTGCATGGAAAAGCCAAATATTTCCATTCACCAGGCTACAAATTTAAAGTACTGTCAAAAGGTTTAGTATTCTAAATCTGACAGATGAATATAGGCACAGTGATGGCAGGTAAAATTTGTCTTTATTGATTCTTCCATTCTACCTATTCTTTTTGAACTATTCCCTAAGGATTCCTTCCCCATTGATCTTAGATTGCCGTTTTTTGTTTGTTTGTTTGTTTGTTTTTTCTGTCTAAAGGAATAATCTAAATAAATGAATAAATAAAATGAAGGACTGATGAAATAATTCATACTAAGTTTTGGATAATAGTTTGGTTTTTTTTTATTTATTCCAAGGAAATTTGTTATTCAAAGAAAACTATAGGAAAAGGGTTCAGCCAAAAATGTAATGTAAACTTGTTCAATTTTGGTGAACAGTGTTACTCAGGTAATACCCAAATTGTGCCGAAGTTTAACAGAAATGCTATTTTGTATGATGCACAGAGTAAGAATTCCTCCCACTATGCAGGGTTTTCTTTATTTTGTCAGCCTAACAGAGGTGATTTCTCCTTCTTCCAAGAATCTGACAACTCAAAATTCAGAAAAATGACACTGTACTTATATTAACTTCCTGACATATCTGTATAACACTTTCCTTTATATTTTGAATTTGTTTCTTTGATTACTTCTTGAATTGACAATAATTTTATAGTTTTAAATTTTAATTAAACATTGTATAATGTACAATTTAAATTTTAAAATGAAAATTTGTAAAGTGAAAAGGGAGAAAAAAAATCAATCTTCTAGTATTCACTATTAATAAAATGGTTTATCAAGTTTTTCAAGTATTTGCAATTATATATTGCAACTATATATATGCTATATCATCAAGTACATTTTTAACAAGAAAGAACTTTTAATTTGACTATGCTGAGAATCAAATTCTTCCCTTAAAACTTTGAATATCTGTATATTAGAGAAGTTTCCATACATTAGCTTCAGGCTCTATAATTCCAAACTCTATTTCTTCTCTACTATCCATATATTTTCAGTGCCAAATTGATATAAAATTCATATAAAAATTATATATGTGCGTTTTTGTATTTATACATATGTATATATATATACACACACTTTCTTTTTTTTTGTTGATTTTTTTTATTGTTACTTAAATTTTTTTTTCCAGTGTTCCAAGATTCATTCCCCATTCCCCACACCCAGTGCTCCACACTTTAGGTGTCCCCAGTACGCACCACCAGGCTCTCCCATCCCTTTACCCCCCTCACTCCAAGTCCCTCAGTTTGTTTCTGTGTCCAAAGTCTCTGTTGTTTCATTTCCCTCCCTGGATTACCCTAGTTCCCAATTACTTTCCTTCTCCCACTGTCCTCCAGGTTACCCCTCATGCAGCGCAAGTAAATGAAACCATGTGATCCTTGACTTTCTCTTCTTGGCTTATTTCACTCAGCATAATCTCTTCCAGTCCAGTCCATGTTGCTACAAAAGTTGGATATTCATCCTTTCTGATGGAGGCATAGTATTCCATTGTATATATGTACCACATCTTCTTTATCCATTCATCTGTTGATGGGCATCTTGGCTCTTTCCACAGTTTGGCGATTGTGGCCATTGCT
>PITA01012514.1:0-61630 GCA_004023965.1 Spilogale gracilis
ATTGAGCCACCCAGGAGCCCCTTTTCCTTTTTCTTTGAATTCAATTTTACTAACTAGGGTTTTCCTTGATATTGCTCAGTCTAGGTCCATGTTCTTAGATAAGTCACATCCTGTTGAGAGCCCTTTTCCTGATACACAGCCAGTGCCTTCTGTGTCCTCAACATGGTGGAAAGGCTATGGAGCTCTGTTGGACCTCTTTTATAAGGGCATTAATGTCATTCATGAGGGCAGAGCCCTCATGACCTAATCATCTCTCAAAGGCCCTCCTCTTTAATACCATCACATTGGGCATTAGGACTTCAACACAGGAATTTAGCAGGGATACAAACATTTAGACCACAGTAGTATCTAATGATGAAGTAAAAAAAAGCCAAGGTGTGCAAGCATCCCCTAGGAGTCCTCTCCCCTTTCCCCTAATTTAGTTAGCAGGTGGATGGAAAACTCCAGCACTATCTGGGTCCTCAAAAGATCCGAGGTGGGGTCTGGGGGAGAGATCAGAGCATCCGAGGTCTCCCTGCCAGAAAGTGACGTGGCAGAGCCTCTGAGGATGGTCACCAGGCTGCAGAAAGTGTCTCTCCCTGCATATTGAGGGAGGCTTAATCAAGGCCCCTCCCACGAAAACAGTTAAACATTCAACCATAATGGTGCCTTCCTGTTCCTGGAAGCTCAGGGCACTGTTCTGTTTTCCTGTTTGAGGTAAAATTCATATAAAAACTTAAAATTCAACATTTTAGCAATTTTAAGGTGTGCAATTCATTACGCACATCACAACATTTGGCAACCACCACCACTGTCTAATTCTAGAACATTCTCCATTCTCCTCACCTCAAAAGTAAACCCCATGCCCATTAAGCAGTCATTCCCTCTTTTTATTCTCCCCCAAGCTCCTGGCAATCACTGATCTGCTGTCTGTCTCTGTGGCTCTTCCTCGAGAGAGAGGATATAAATGGAATCATACAGAATGTGGCCTTTTGTGTCTGGATTCTTTCACTAAGCAGAATGTTTTGAAGGTTTCTCAGTGTTGTGTCAAGCATCAGAACTTCATTCTTTTTCGTGGCTGAGTAGGATTTCACTAATGCATAAACCACAGATTGTTCCTTCATCAGCTAGCAAACATCAGGGCTGCCCGCACTCTTCGGCTGCCAGGAATATGGATGCTGCTATGGACATCTGTGTACCAGTTTTTGTCTGAACAGGTTTTCATTTCTCTCAGGCACATACCTACAAACGGAACTGCCAAGTCATACGATAATCCTATGTTTAATATTTTCGGGAACCGCTTGACTGCTTTTCGTAGCAGCTGCATTTTACATTCTCACCAGTGTTAATGAGGGTTTCTGTTTTCTCTACTTCCCGATCAACATTTTCCATTTTTTCTTTTTAACAGCCATCCTAGTAGGTGTGAAGGGACAACACACTAAGGTTTTGATTTGCATCTCCCTAATGACCAATGATGCTGAATATCTTTCTGTGAGCTTATTGGTCACTTGTGTGTTTTCTTGGGGCAGGGGTGGGGGTGGGAGTCTATAGTCAAGCCCTTTGCTAAATTTTTAATTGGGTTGTCTTTTGTTGAGTTGTAAGAATTCTTATTCCGGATGTTATACCCTTATTAGAGAAATGATTTGCAAAGAATTGCTCCCTGTGTGTCATCTTTTTTTTCTTTCTTTTTTTTTTAAAGATTTTACTTATTTGACAGAGAGAAACACAGCCAGAGAGGGAACACAAGCAGGGGGAGTGAGAGAGGGAGAAGCAGGCTTCCTGCTGAGCAGGGAGCCCGATGTGGGACTCGATCCTGGGTCTCTGGGATCATGACCTGAGCCGAAGGCAGTCGCTTAACCAACTGAGCCACCCAGGCGCCCCAATCTTTTTTCTTTCTTGATGGTGTCTTTTGATGTACAGAAGCTTTTAATTTTGATGAAGTGCAATTTATCTGGTTTTTTTTTGTTTTTTGTTTTTTGTTTTTTTTTACTTCTGTTGCTTGTGCTTTTGATGTCATACCTGAGAATTTGTTGCCAAATTCCAAGATCATGAAGATTTACTCATTTTCTTCTAAAAGTCTGATATTTTTAGATCTCATATTTATGTCTTTGAGCCAGGTTTAGTTTTCATATATGATATGAGGTAGGGGTCCAACTTCATTTTTTGCATGTGGATATCTAGCTGTTTCCGCACCATTAATTACATTAAAAAGACGATTCTTTTCCCTACTTAATGGTCTTGCCATCCTAGTTAAAAATCAATTGGCCATAGATGTATGTTTTTATTTCCAAATGCTCAATTCTATTTCATTGATCTATATGTTTATCTTTATGCCAGTATGTTGTTTTGATTACAATAGTTTTGTATTAAGTTTTAAGATCAGAGAAATGTGCATCCTCCAACTTTGTCCTTTTTAAAGACTGTTTATCAATTTAGGGTCTCCTGCAATTCCATATGCATTTCAGGATCAGCTCGTTCATTTATGCAAAAAGGGCAATTGTTATTTTGCTAAGATTACAGTGAATCTGTAGATCACTTTGGGGGAACAGTGCTATCTTTACAGTATTTTGGCAGTATATATTTCAGTATGTATCATAGTATATATTTTTATATACATTTTAAAAGCAGCTTATTCATTTCTACCAAATTGCAAACTTCCATCCACCTGCACTGTCCCCAGCCTTCCTCCCTAAAAGCTTTCGTATATTTGCAATACAGGACATCCACAAACTAACTCATATAATAAACCACTGGAAAGGTTAATGCTTCCTTCTATGTTAGGAATTTTCTCCTTAGAAGAGCAAGCTGAATTACAATGATTTTACTGAACCTACCTTTCTCTCAGCTTTTAAGAATAAATAGTTTCTAATATGTGAATTTGTAAATTCATGGAAATACTCTTTCTTGTCTCAATATTAAAAAAAAAAAAAATGGTCTTACCTGTATAGCAAAAGTACCAACTCCACCTGAAGCACCCAAGATTAAAACACTGCAATGCAAAAGAAACTACAATTAATGGAAATATTAGGTCAGCATAACTGGATAAACAATCAAAAGGTTTTCTTCCCCCCCCCCTTTTTTTAAAGATTTTACTTATTTATTTGACAGAGAGAAACACAGCAAGAGAGGGAACACAAGCAGGGGGAGTGAGAGAGGGAGAAGCAGGCTTCCCACCAGGGAAGGAGCCCGATGCGGGGCTCAATGTCAGGACTCCAGGATCATGACCTGAGCCGAAGGCAGAGCTTAAGGACTGAGCCATGCAGGCGCCCTAAACAAGAGGTTTTCAACATGAGCTGGCTCAAAGAGAAATAATCCCAAAAGCAAATAATCATTCGGCTTCCTAAGATTGTGTTTCACAAGGATTTTCACTTTAGGTTCACTAAGAATCTACAAGTGCTTAAAGTTAAACATTCTATGAACTCTACCAAGAACTCTACCAAATACCAAAAATACCAACATATTGCATTTTTTTTTAAAGTCACACAGACAGTTCTTGGTAACATCTGCCTTACAATTTTTCCAGGCTAAAATTACCACAGCTTTCTCTATCGGAGGGCGCTCTGGGATCCTTTTTTAGTGTGTTACAGTGGATTCAGTAGCTCTCTAAGAAAAATCACATTCCCGACCACATTCCTGCCAAAGTGGAATAAATGTCTTTTGTTCAGACATGTCCCGACAAGCTCATCAACTTTCATAAATGGAAATCAATCTTACCCTCAATTTGGCTTCCTGATAAAACAGATGAATCTGTCCTATCAGCACAAACAACCTTGGGATCCAGGTTTTTGCTGTGTCTGCTTGCTGTAGCCTTCTTTTCCCTCTAGATCAAGGGTGCTCAGTTAAGAGTTTATGGGTGAGTTGGGGTGCATGGGAGGTGTGAACCCTCTGAAATTGTGAACTGAATCTAGTAACAGGCAAGATTTGGTGGGATTCTGCAGCCATGCACTGAAGAGAAGGATCTAGACTAATTGACCCAAAAGAGAATCACTAGAGAAGAATCACTGCTTTACGTCTTCTTACATTTTCTTCTTGAATGAAGCTAGAACATCAGAAAATTGCCTATTTGAACTGCTTAGTTTCAGGGCCCTAGAAAATCATTTGCATTGAACTGCACTTTAGTGTTCTGCTATGCACCCAGAATGAAGGACATTATCAAATGTGTTTGGTGTTCAATACCACATTAGCTAAGGAGATCCTGTTGAGAGAATTTTTCATTCTTTTTATAAGTATGCACAGAAAAACATTTTTCTAGACTATGTGGTGGGAGAAGCTGAGCTTCTATTTATCTGTCACAGTAAACTTCATAGCTGCTGGCTGTGGGCCTCCCTCCCTTTCCTCCCCTCCCCCACATCTTTGCCTCCATCTCCTCATCTCCTCGGCTCTTTACCTCGGTCACTCTACCTCCAGCCACAAGGACCTCCCCTACTGCTCCTGGAAGGTGCCAGACAGGTCTTCCATGTCAGGGCCTTTTCTGAAGGATTTCCTTTTGTCTGATTTGCTGTTCCTCACACATCCTCAAGGCTCTCTCCCTCACTGTCTGCACTGTTCACCTTACCTTCTGTTCCGTTTTATTGCCACTGATACCATCTAACAGCCTACATCCTTCTACTATTTGGGGGATTTACATTCCATGCCTCTCCCACCACCCTTAACACGCCAGTTCTGGGTTCCCATCAGTTCAGTCCCAACCCAAAATGACCTCCTCTCTCTCAGGTCCAGTTTTGCCAAATCTGTGGGTCCCTCTTTGACTTGGTGGCTAAAAGAACAGAGAATTTTGCCACCTATCTCTAGCAAGTACACAGAACCTCGGGACATGCATTCTGCCTACTATCTTAAGCCTAGTTTCATTTTGTGTCCTCTCTTCCCCAAATCACAAAAGGTCATTTGTCACCTTTTAGATCTTAAAGGTTACTACTAAAATTTCTCAGCCAGCTATTTCCTTTGAAATTAATACTATAAATATAATTAAAACAAGCCTCCTCATAAATTGTGTTTCTTCCAGAAAAATTACTTTTAATTTTCAAAGAATTATAAATTGCACAGAATAGAAAAAAAATTCAAAGAACCCCTCAAAAATCCTTTGATTCATACATTATTAGCTCAAGTACTTCCTAAATGGGGGTAGAAGGTATGAAGCATTAAAACTGCCTCAGAGATATATCCAAAAATTAATTTATCCAAGTTGCCGGGGTGGCTCAGTCTGTTAAGGGTCTGACCTTAGCTCAGGTCATGATCTCAGGGTCCTGGGACTGAGCTTCGCATAGGGCTCTGCACTGAGCAGGGAACTGGACTTCTCTGTCTGCCCCTCCCCCTGTTCATGTTCTCTCTCTCCCTCCTTCCCTCCCTCCTTTCCCCTCTCCCTCAAATAAATAAAATCTTTTTTTTTTTTACTTATTTATTTGACAGAGAGAGAGATCACAGGTAGGCAGAGAGGCAGGCAGAGAGAGAGGAGGAAGCAGGTTCCCTGCCGAGCAGAGAGCCCAATGAGGGCCTCGATCCCAGGACCCTGAGATCATGACCTGAGCTAAAGGCAGAGGCTTAACCCTCTGAGCCACCCAGGCACCCCAAAATAAACAAAATCTTAAAAAGAAATTAATCCATCCATGAAATATTCTTTTTTTATTCTGGTCCATTCCTATTTATAGAAATGTAACAAGTTATTTAAATCCTTCACAATCTAAATCTTATCTCAACTCTGATATCTCACCATTTTCTGAAAAGAACTCTCCACCTCTGTCACCCTGGCCCCCTCTCTCTTATGCCCACATCCTGTGCACCCTGGCTCATTCCTCAGACTCCCAGATGCCTTCACTGCCTGCTGAGGTCCTCCGGCCCTTGAAGCCACATCCCAGCTTTCCTGCACAGCACAGGGAGCACGCCAAAGCAGGTTTCAATGCCACACATTGTTAAGTTTCACCTGTACACTTGCTTCCCAAACTGTTCTGGAAGGCTTCAAGGGCAGAGATCTCCTAGTAGGCCCAGTACTAGGCACACTACCCTGGGTATAGCTGATGGCTGGATGTTTCTTGACTTTAAAAGTCACCCCAATCAGCAATTTATCCTCCAATCAAGACAACTGCTACTACCTCAAGTGAGGGAATGCCCTGGCTATTTGGATGACTGCATTAAAACTTCCTCCAGTGAAGAAACACTTGAAATTCATTTCTACTTCTCTCCCTTGGAAGGCTGGACTAAGAGGGTACCAAATATAATGGCTGCTTAAGGATCCGACAGCCAGATACATCACCTCCCCGTAACTCTGGATCCAAAGCAGCTTTATTCTCCCAAATCAAAATGCAAAAATGTTGTTTCACAGCAGTGCTTGGCAGCAGTGGTTCTAGAGTGGCGTGGAGTGGTTCTTCAGTTCCTGATGGTGCCACTTGATGGCGCCCAAGTGCAAAACGGGCAAGGAGCAGGCCACTGAAGGACCACAGAGAGTAGGTCAGCTTGTGAAGACTGGAAACGCGTCCTTCTCTGGTCCTGCAAACTCCATGTTTTGGGCAGATTCATCCAGGGCCTGCACTTATCTTCAAAGAAAGTCCCCCAAAAGGGACAGCAGGCAAAATGAGTTTTCAAGCCACAATAGGTGGGTTAGTCCTCCATAGTCTGAAGTCCTGTGGCTGAACTAACGATTCTTGTACTCTTCAAAGCACTTCCGATACAAAGGGAAAATAGAGGCAATTGCTTACCCCCCAGTGGCCCTTCACTGATGTGCTATACAGTGAAAATGCTTTTTACCCAGCTTGTTATAATGGTCACCCTGTATATTCAAGCCTCACTGAAGCAAAAGTCTATTTGCTAGAGGGAAGAATATTGTCCATTGTATAGAGCAAGTGCCCAAGAAATACTCTATTTGGAAAAATCACTGTGATTCAAAATTGCCAAGCTTTTAAATCACATTCCTCCCTTACTTCCTAAATTCACATGTGGAGCTCTTTTTGAAATCAGTGGGATTTGGACTGTAGCAGGTATACAAAATAAGGGAGAAAATGTGAATAATTATTACACTTCTTATGCACTCTGAAGCCTTAAAATTTGATTTTCTCTGTCACTTTTGCCCAATCTCTCAATTCTGCCTAAACATACATTAAGGTATTAACTTAATACCTAAGTGGTATTAAGTGGTGACTTCTTTTCCATGACTGAGTCACTTTTTACTTAGTATTTGGGCACCTTAGTGCCTCTACAATTGCACTGTCAGTATTCCAGCCCTAAGAGACAAGGCATTACCACCCTGGCTGCCTTGCAAATAAAAAACAGATGAAACCTACTACAAAACAGCCTGAGATCCAGAAGCAAGGGATGATCTTCCAAAGTTCTATGCTTTGGCCTAGCCCCAGAAAGCAGAATGCCAGGGCTGGTACATCTAGATACCTAGATTCTAGTCTCAGCTCTCTCACTAACTGAATCTGCAGGCCTCATATTCACCTCCTATGAAATGAGGATCACCCTAGGAGTCAGTAAAAAAGAAAACTTGGCATTTTCGATCTTATTTAAGCTTAAGTATACTTTTCTTGTCTTTCTAACATAGAAGTATATGACCTTCATGATTCCCTCCAGACCATGTACTTTTGGGAGGAAAAAAGCCACATCCCAAGATTAGAGTATCCTCTACTTAAAGTCCTAATGGAAGGGGTGCCTGGGAGGTTCAGTCGGTTAAGTATCTGCCTTGGGCTCAGGTCATGATCCTGGGGTCCTGGGATTGAGCCGCATGGGGCTCCCTGCTCAGTGTGGAGCCTATTTCTCCCTCTATCCCTCCCCCCACTTGTGCACACTAATAAATAAAAATCTTAAAAGAAGAAGAAGAAGAAGAAGAAGAAGAAGAAGAAGAAGAAGAAGAAGAAGAAGAAGTCGTCGTCCTAATGGCTCAGAAACAAAGTTGAGTTAAATATGGCTAACTCTTCCATAAGTAGAAATAAATGGTCTTTAAAAACTAAGAACGCTGCTGGAAATATATAATATTATTTTTAAATTTCTCATACTACTTTTAAATTTTGGAAAAGAGGGGGGGTGAAAGATAGCAAAATATAACATAATATGCTAAGTTTACTCCCTAAAGTGAGTGTGAAACTTAATCTGAACAAGTAGAAAAGAGCTACAAAACAAATCAACCACACTTGGCTAAGAGAGCCTGGGTTTGTGTGTCCCCCTCTAAGCCTCTGTAATTCATGTACGCATTCCCCAATCTGCAGAAGAGTTCATGTGTGATTTAGTTGTTTAGAACTTTAAACACATTTTCCCATGAAAACAAAGCTATTTATATATGTTGGCTCGGTGCCCAGGGTAGACATTTATTAAGGTTTAGCTAACCCACAATGGACCAAGAACCTCATACACAGTACAACAATGATTCTGTGGGAAACAAAATTCAGAATTTTAACCAGGAGTACTGGGAACACATCTCCCTGAACAGGACAACCAGTGGGAACCACACCAAATCACCGGTTCCTTCAGTGTGGTGTAGAACAGAGAGAGGAAAGCAATGTTTATCATGGCAATAGGAGGGACAAGAGACAGAAGGAGCATAGTTAGATTTACCGTGAAACTGACATGGTTCAGGACACGCCACCCCAAAATATGGCACCTTGGCATACTGAATATTTTAAGGTAAAGGAAGCTGAGAAACAGCATGTACAGAAGGACTCCCTGACTTTCTTCCCTGAAGCAGGTCATAAGGCCCTCATGTGAGAGGTGTGCTCCTATCTATACATGGAGGACAGGGACACCCTTATCTCCAAGACAGAAGGGTATGTACGGTGAGGAATCCGAATGAACAGGCCTTGCTAAATTCCCCAGTGGACTATGTTTAGCTCTTACCCTCTGATCACTTCTTTTTTTTTTTTTTTTTTTTTCCTGAAGACTCTTCACTCTTCATCAAACACAGCATAAGAACACTTGGGCTTAACCATTTCTTCAGATCCTCATTTCCTTATGAAGGACTCCCATCACAAAACTTATATTAAATAAATTTGTGTGCTTTTGTCTTTTTAATCCCAGGCAAGAACTTAGAAGGGTAGAGGAAAACCATATTTTCCAAGTCCTTTACTTACACGAGGCCCTGAGAGGAGCCCTAGCAAAATACTTCTATGAACACATATTTTTGTAAAATCTGCAAAAGATATGCTAACGAAGGATGGCAGAATACACTGCCCCAAAATATACCACTTTGGCATAAGGATTATTTTGAGCTGAAGGCAGCTAAGAAGCAGCAGATACAAGAAAGTGCTCTGCCCGCCTGTTAGCCTAAAAGCAGGCCATAAATTGGTAAAGGTGTACCTCCTCTCCCAGGTACCAGGAAGGACAAAGGTTAATCCCGAGAGATAATTTTAGGTCCTTATCAGTGGAAAAGGCACCAACTTAAATCTGTATCACATTTTACCTTGCGTTTCCCAGTAACCTCTTCACAATTGGCCTTCTCTACCTGTTCCTCCTCTTTTGTCTTTAGCTATAGATGGTATTTTAGCCTGAACTCTAAGCTACCCATTTGAGTGCCTCATTTTCCCCAGGTAGGTTATGAACCTGAGGTATACATGTTAATAAACTTCAGGGTTTTTTTCTTATTAACCTTTATTACAGACGTCTCAGTGGAGAATTCAGAAAGGGAGAGGGAAAATGATTTTTCCTTCTCTATTAACCACAATAAGTTAGAATTTCTGTCTCTTTCCATTTCTACACCCTCCATTATGCTTCTCCTCCTGACAAGTAACACTAGATTTGGCAGGCGGGAAGCAGATTGGGAAATACAAACGCTTTGCAAAGGCTTAGAGGGAAATACTGATGTGGTCCCTAGTCCTTTCTGAGTAGAGTTCAGTTATTGCAGGCTTATGAATGCCCTCCAGGAATATTCCTACTTCCCACTAAGGTGACACAACAAAGCATCAAGAAATTATTGTCTTATTAGGATAAGACTAAGTATCATGGTACCTAGCACTAGATTACACAAGTAGTGAAGGAGGAAAATGGTTAAACAAGGTTTGAGATATACAGAACCTAAAGCTCATCTGCAGAAAATTCTTCCAATTATGAGACCTATAAAAGCTTACAATACACAGCTAATAAAGTTAATTCCTAGATCAGGAGCTACAAAATGGAGGTGACCCCAGTGGCCTGGCCCACATCATAAATCTAAACCTAAGCTGGTCTGTACTTACAAAGGATGCATCAAGGAAACTTAACACCAATTACAACCCTCCAACTCCACTTAAACTAGCTTACCTTACCCTAGAAAACAGGCCCTGCTAGCCTTATAAGGAAATCACTGACCTCCTAGGCAATCCTGCCACTTCCGTGCCGCCTCTTCTAATGCTCTAGAAAACCCGCTTTTGCCCAAAATCCCTCAGGAAGGGTGTTTCACTGCTTGTGAGGTACTGTGCTCTGCAATCTAGGCATGCTTTTCCCTAGAGTAGAGGATAAATGCATCACTACATGGTATTTTTGTCATTTGACACCACCACAGGGAAGACACCAACCACAAACTAGTACATGAGGGTTGGCAATTACAAAGCAAAAGTATTTTTCCATTTTTCTACCTATTCACTGCAGAAGAAAACTTGAAATGCCTTGAAATCTCACAGCCCCCACATTAAAGGACCTTGGAAGGCATCTCCCACCCCACCCACCCCTCCTTTGGACAACCCTCCTAAATTTTACACGATTCAAACAAAGAGTGGAAGGGGAGGCAACAGAGTTTGGAAATGCCAGCTAACAGACATTGGCAATCCAGAGGAGGGCTCCGTAGGGCAGGCAGGCAGTCTTGTCTTACACCAGTGGAGTTTAAAATACGAAGGGGATGTCTACCTAAAACCCAGCAGAGAGCCTAGGGTGAGAAACCGATCTGCAAGCTTCCGTGGTGGGAACAGGGGCTGGGAGCAGGTGAGAGACTGCTGGGAGAAAGAGAGCTGTGACGGAGTGGACACCGGGGTACCGACAACAGTAAAAGGCTGGAGACCTCTCTAAATATAACCTCTCTAAAATAAGACCTCTCTAAAAATAACAAGAGATGGTCAAAAAGGCAGAAAAACTAAAGGAGTCTGATATCCTGAAACCATGGAAGAAATGAGTCTTAAGGAAGTGGTCAGCGGTGCCATATACTTCAGAAAGGTGAAATGCTAAGAAGAACTGAAAAAGATCATGGGGTTGGCCACTTAATCAGCTATGACATGGGGAGGGTCTTGGTGGGGGGAGCAGGGGCACAGCTGCAGCTCACTGGCAAGGCTGGAAGCTAAGTTACAGCGCCCCGAAGAGCAGAGGGCTCTGAGCTTCATAAGACAGTACCCTAGTCACCCAGAAAGCTCGTCTGTAAACCACAAAGTGCCAGGAAAGTTTCCTACTATTCCGCTAACTGAGCCCTCCTGGGGCCCCAGCAAAATGGGTCCAGAAACCGAGGCAAGACTCATTTGTATCACACTGACCAGAGCCTCCACCTCTCTCTCCTCTTCCTTGCAGCCACGCAATTTTCTCCCAGCCAAGTAAACTGCAGAGGTTTCTTTCTTCTTACCCTTAGCCCTCTGATACCATCCAGTCAAGTGCAAATGAAAACCAAAAGTCCACAGAGGCGGGGGGAGCAGAGAGTGTAGAGAAACAGGTGGGTGGTGGGGTGCAGAATGGGCGAAGGCAGCTAAAGAAAGGAAGCTGTATTATAATTACCACGGAAGCCCAGTGGTTGGGGAGGGTGGTAAACCCAATGGTTTCAAGTTGAAGCCTGTCTAATTCTATAACAGAATTAATCAGACACCCAATTCACAATTACGTGACAAAACTTTACTGTCATAAAGCCTACCGTCAAAAAAAAAAGAAAAAAAAAAAACAGTGAAAAGCATTTCTAAATTCACTGCATTGAGTTTCAAGTATACACAATTTAAAAGTGAAACTTATTTTGTGGAAGAGGAATGGTTCAATTTTGAATACTTTCTAATACTTCTGTCGAACACAGTGAAGTAAGCTTTCCCAGTAAAAGATGAATTTCCGGTAGATCATGAAATATTTAAGATGTATCACGACACTACCAATAAACATAACTATCAGATTAAACTGCTTTCAAAAAATACCTCGTGTAACCACTTTTTAAAACATTTCTATATGGGGCGCCTGGGTGGCTCAGTTGGTTAAGCGACTGCCTTCGGCTCAGGTCATGATCCCGGAGACCCGGGATCAGGCCCCACATCAGGCTCCCTGCTCCGCAGGAAGCCTGCTTCTCCCTCTCTCACTCCCCCTGCTTGTGTTCCCTTTCTAGCTGTGTTTCTCTCTGTCAAATAAATACCTAAAATCTTAAAAAAAAAATTATTTCTATCATCTTGAGAGCCCTAGGTTACCTAGGTTTCCAACTTAATAAATCAAAAAGAAACTAGGGATGGGCCGGGAAGAAAAAATTCATTGCATCTGATATTTTCTAGTGATATCAAAGTGTGGGCAAAAATGATACATCAAGTGACATCAATATTAAACTATCACCTTGGTTAAGGGATGCTCAGTACTTGCAGAAATACAATTATATAAAAAGGAAAAAGTAAACACATTGAGTCCCTATCTTAGAAAGCTTTGTTTTAATTTGAAAAAGCTGTTTGTTATAAAGAAATCCTGTAAAATCTTCCAAGGTGCTGATGGGTGTTTGTCTTTATTACTTTTTTTAAATTAACTAGTTAGAAAAACAGACTATTAGCCCTTGTTAACAAACACTGACCTGCTTTATTGTAGACTAAAACATGCTACAATGTCAACAGCTAATAGAAAGGGAATAATTATGCCTTAGAGAAACCAAAATGTTCCACCACTCACCCTCAATAGTCAAACTGAAAAAAGCCACTTTGGACACTGGAACCTCTTAGTTTATGTATAATAAAATCCCACTTTAGTTATAATTTCTTCATGTAAAAATTTTTTATAGTATTTTAAGGTGCTCACACCTCATTTGATTCCCAGAAATAAGGAATTGGGAGAGGTAGACCATTATTACCACCCATGTGTAATGCCTTCAGAAAACAGATTTCCTAGAGCACCACGGGGCCAAAGCTCTCACTGCCACTTGAGACCAGCAGAGAGCCTAGGGTGAGAAACCAATCTGGCAAGCTTCCGTGGTGGGAACAGGAGCTACAGGTCAGGTGAGAATACAGGAGATTCAGGAGCTAGTGACGCTCTTTACAATGGACTTCACTCCAGTTTGATTAATATGTGGCTAAATCAATGAACATACCCAACTCAATACACTATGGAATCGTCTTAGAAAGTACGAAACTCTCCACTTCTCAAAGCTCCCCTAACAACCTACACTGTCCTCCACTCAGTACCCTGGAAGAACCTGCACAGACACCAGACTTGGCATGCCCAGAGTCACCTGGCGAGTCAGCAGCACAGCAGGGAATAGGACCGTGCGCTCTATAGCCCCAGCTCCAAGCCCTTACTGCTTAAACAGAAGATAACACCAAAGATTTACCCAAAAGGCCAACACTAAAATGGGGGCCCAGATAAACATACTTGAGAAAAGACAACTAGAGTGGTTTCTAAATGGTTTTCTTCTATGTACTAAAAACATCTTCTAGGTACTAAAAACAAATAAGCCTGGAGGGCCCTGACCTGGCAAAAGGAATGAGCGCTCTCTAACCGTAGCACGGAGACGGTCTTGCAGGCACAGAAAGTCTAATGTTTTAAGGAAAAATGAAACAATAAAGCATCAATGTCAATGCAGAGCCTACAATAACAATAAAGGTCTAAATATCCTGAATTTTGCAAGGTTATTAATGAAGACAGACCATTAGAAAAAGCTAGGAGTCCAGACTAATTTAATTCAAAGTAGCTGACCTAAACGGTAACTTCAAAAGCTTAAAAAATAAACAGTGTTGACCTTTAGAATAAATATTTGCCTTGAATTCTACCATAAAGGGTAGCAGCTCATTAGATGAATCATCTTCACAGTGCTTTCAGAAATATAGCTATTAAGCTTTCATTAACTTCAAGCCTGTATAGCCCAACATATTAAATGTGAAGCATAAGGTTTTACAACACTTTAGTTATTTTACCTGCGCTAATTCATAGTAACCAAAAAACTCGTCTTATTAAAAATTGGTCTATAGATCTCTCTCCTTTATCACAATCATTAAATGGTTCTTGGTACCTCGTTTTCTTGCCAAAAAATAAAATCAGTTTTCCCTATCACATCAACTTTCTAAAATACGAAGAATACAGTCTCACTTCTATTGAGTGCCTTCCACGGGCCACCACCTGTGCCACTAGCTTTACTTGTGTTTTCTCATTTACCTCGTAAAGCAAAACTCAGAGAAGTGACTGAGTGGGCCGCCCAGCTGGAAAGCAGCAGAATCTAGATATGCACTCAAGTACACCTAAGATATTCCTACTCATTGTGTGTTGCTAACTCAAACAGTAATAAAGACCTTGAAGCACAAGAATTGACCTAAACGATGCCAAGTATTAAGCCCAAGAGAACTCAAGGATATTTATCAGTGTTTTGCAGTCCCTTTGTATCTGGTCTTCACAGAAATCTGCAAGTCAGAGAGCAAATCCTAGCAGAGGGGAAAAAAACACCTGTACCTGGACATCATTCCTTAGAAAATGTATAAGGTGATAATACTTAAAACTTTTTTAGGAATCAAATCAAAGGTAAGGATTTTTTTGGCAGAAATTTACATACAAACTTTTGCATTATTTTACGAAGTTCTGACTCCTGAAGTTCACCTACATGTTTTCATCTAAAAATTCCCATTTTCTTGGGCTAAGAATCAACACAGTGAGGTCAAGAAAGTACAGACTGGGGGCGCCTGCATGGCTCAGTCAGTTAAGCATCGGACTCTTGGTTTCCACTCAAGTCATAATCTCTGGGTTGTGAGATCGAGCCCCATGTCAGACTCTGTGCTCAGTGCGGAGTCTGCTTAAAGAGGCTCTCTCTCTCCCTCTTCCTCTGCACCCCCACCCCCAGCTCAGGCACTCTCTCTAAAATAAATACACCTTGGGGCGCCTGGGTGGCTCAGTTGGTTAAGCGACTGCCTTCAGCTCAGGTTATGATCCCAGAGACCCGGGATCAGGCCCCACATTGGGCTCCCTGCTCGGCAGGAAGCCTGCTTCTCCCTCTCTCACTCCCCCTGTTCCCTCTCTAGCTCAGTTTCTCTATCAAATAAAAAATTAAATCTTAAAAAAAAAGAATTCATTTAAGATAAAATAAAATAAATACACCTTTAAAAAGAAAAAAAAGTACAAATTGACATAAATGAGAGGTTTTTTTGGAGATTGTTTTAAATGTTACAACTCTGCTCATGCAATTGATCTGAATTTTAACATTCTTCTCACAAATCTACTGCCACGACCTTACAGAAGGAAAGAAGGGAGATTTGGATGCCACAGTTGATACTTACCGTTTTCCTGTGCAATTCTGGTCATTCAGGCCGCCAACCTTGTTTATGGCAGACCAGGCTGTGAGCGCCACATACGGCAAAGAGGCAGCCTGAGTATGAGTGAGTGATCTGGGCTTGAGAGAGACCTAAATTTGAAGACAAGAGTAAAAAATAAGCAATGATGTGCAAACCTATGAACACAATTAAGTATATTTATCTGCACAGGAATCCAACTACTTTCATAGATATGTCTATTAACATTCTGCCAGGTTTTAGTATTTATTGCATACCCTACGCCAGGATTATCCCTAAGGAATATTCTCCTAATGACTCAACCTGCCTCACAGAGGTTCAGTAATATTTTATAGGCCATATCATCAGATAAAGCTGCTTAATTCTTCATAAAGAGACCACATTCAATAATCCCACTGGTTCTGACAATACCCAGAAATAAATCCAAATAAACCTTGAGCCCTCATAAACACATTCTAATTTGTTTTTGAGATCAGCTGCTTCCTTCACTCCCATTTTGTGGAAGATAATCTTTCCAGACTTTCTCTAACCTCAGTAATACCCTTTTTCCCTTCCTGCCCTCCTTTCTGCAGCCAATCTCCTCAATGTTAACCCTTTTCTCTCTATTCAAATTGTCAGGCCACCTGACTATACTTGATTAGACTGTTTTTAAAGTTATTTGAAAAAGCCTGATACTCCCATGCTTCTGTTGATGATTAACTGGTATGCTCCGTTTGGTATATTTGGTTTCAACTACTTCTTCTGGGTAAAACTGAGAAACACAGCAGGGTTTCTCGATCTCACTCCAAATCCCTGCTTCATAACACAAAGAGCCACTATGGCAGGCAGTGTTACTAAAGGACATCAAATACTTTTTTTACTCTTTCAGAAGTTCCTATTCTCTATCTTAGCACATTCAAAACTACCCATAAAACACAAACCCGATGTGAAAAGCAACCAGTTATTTCAGAGATACTTGTCAGTCTTTGTTTATACGTTCTGGTGGCATTTCAGCACAGAGTCAGGGAGTTACCTCATTCCCACTGACTACAACAAACTCTGACAGGGTGCCTTGTTTCCAGGGAGGAACTGCAGCCCAGACCTGAAACACATAACTTCATTAGAAACGTATTTTCTGACCAAAGCTCAGCATGAGGGCTTTCCCCATTACAGAACCCACCCTGTGAAAAAGCACAAGTCAGCAATAGGCCAGGCCAAAGAGTGATTTTCACATAATATAAATGCAGTACTTGGTAGGATTCTGAATTTACCAAGTCAAACCACATTGGAAGCAGATGCTAATAAATCTACCGTATTTGCAGACTACTTAGAGTACTGGTAAGAGCCCAGTCTCTGGGGCTTGAATCCTGGCTCCAGCACTTACTAGCTATGGGACCTCTTTACAGCTTGGCTTCCTCATCTTGTAAACTGTGCCTAACTGTACTTACTTCATAAGGTCTAAATGTGTTCTTTTATGAAAAGCAACTAGAACGGTGTTAGCTATCATTATGAACTCAACTTTAATTTCTTGGTTATAAAAGTTCAAAGTGACAAGTGACAGGTGATTATACTAAACTTTAGCTATTTTAAAACCATCTAACCCATAAGATAGAAATTGTCGTTTAAAGACTTCTTCAAGAGAAAAAAAAAATTGTCCCAACCCTACGTATTCTAAAGTCTTGCAGTCCTTAAACACTGGATTTAAAAAGTTCAAGTACAGTCAAGCTCTTTTGGAATTGTTTGTGAAAAATGTAACAACAGAACCAAGGAAATGAGGGTTGTGGCCAAAGTTCAGTATACTTGTTGAAGGAAAAAAAAAAAAGTCAAGGATACAGACACATGTCCAAAAGAAGCAAAATGAAATCTGCGTATTTAGAAAAGGAGTTAACTCACCTCATCTCCGGGCTTGAAGTACCTCACATCGAGTCCACATTCCATCACCACACCAGAGACATCCCGACCCAGAGTCAAGGGAAATTCTTCTCCTTTGGTTTTAATATGTAAAGGATCACGCTTTATATTTAAAGCTGTAGCTCCATAACCACCTGTGAAATACAGTTTATCGGTTTCCTCCAAGACAATGAAATGATTTAAAAACCACTACAGAGTTACATGCCCCATTCTAGACCCTCAAGATGCAGATTATAAAATAATCAACCTCACTTTTTTTTTTTAATCATCGCACTCAAACGCACAAAAACAAGGCATGTTGTTCTTTCCAAAGAAAATTACTTGGAAAGTTATAACCACTCGTTCAACTAAAGCTACCACTGCTCAAAATATTTTGAAATTCCAATTTTGAAGCTGTCTTCAGACCTTTTGGTATTTCCTTTTATAGTTTTACTTTAGTCTTTGAAGATGGTTTCTTTTATTCATTCATGAACTTTTAAAC
Organism: Spilogale gracilis; assembly: GCA_004023965.1. Taxonomy (NCBI): domain Eukaryota; kingdom Metazoa; phylum Chordata; class Mammalia; order Carnivora; family Mephitidae; genus Spilogale; species Spilogale gracilis. The sequence goes on from PITA01012514.1 coordinate 17,722, forward strand.
AACAAAACTGTTTGGTGCCAAGTCTAGTGAAGAAGATAAATGGTAAAACTGTTTGAAGTCAACAAATAGTATCAAATACTATATCCATGCCTAACATTGGTCTAGGAATAATGTTCCTCATGTCCCCCAAAATGCTTCTAGAATATCTCTGAAGTGAGTGCATACATTCATGAGTAGGGGAAAAAAATTGCTACCTCCATTCTGATATAAGTCAAGTTAACTGCTTCACTGTATTTTTATTTTTTAAGTATCTACATAAATATCAGCTAAGTAGAGCTGAAAACATTCTAATCATAACTTTTTTCTTTCAAATAAATTGGCTATCTACAATAACCAAAATAGTTTATTACAAAGCTTCAACATATAAAATGACTTTCCCAAGACACAAAATTATCTGCTATAGCCTCTTCCACTTGACATTTATGAGAACATTTCTGCTAGGTGAGGCTCTCCAAGAGGAGGACTCTTTCCACCTTTCTCATGTCAGGTACCACAATTTATGCTCTCCATTCACTAAGCCATTCCACGAGTTTCCCTTTTCCCCTACCCACCCACAGAGGTATAGCACATTAGATCTTTGTTTTCTTTAAAGATTTTATTTATTTATTTGACAGAGAGAGATCATAAGTAGGCAGAGAGGCAGGCAGAGAGAGATGAGGAAGCAGGCTCCCTGCTGAGCAGAGAGCAGGATGTGGGCCTGGATCCCAGGACCCCCAATATCATGACCTGAGCCAAAGGCAGAGGCTTTAACCCACTGAGCCACCCAGGCACCCAGCACATTAGATCTTAAGGATGAGGAGAAACCAGCAAAGGAGACTGAGAAGGCCTGAGTGAAGAGAGGTCCCAAAGGCCAAGGGAAGAGGGTCATTTCAAGAAGTTAAATGCTGGGGTGCCTGGGTCAGTCTGTTAAGCCTCCAACTCTTAGTTTCCACTCCTGTCTTGATATCAGGGTAGTGAGATCGAGTCCCACCTTGGGCTCTGCACACAGTGCGGAGAATGCGTGAAATTCTCTCTCACTCTGCCCCAGTCCCCTGCATCTGCTCAGGGGCTCTTTCTAAAAATAAATAAACCTTAAAAAAAAAAAAAAGTCAGATGGTGACAGGTAAAACAGTGTTTCAGATGAAGTGAAAAGCTGCCATATGTTTTTCAAAAAACCAAACAACTGATCCAACAACACAGAGGCCTTTGGTGACCTTGTTAGCAGTCACCGTGGCCTGGGAGTGCTGGAAAGAGAACAGGAAAGGGAGAACTAGAGACCTAAAACCATTCAACTCTCTCAAGTACTTTTTGCTATAAAAGGGAGCATAGAAATGAAACAGTGACTGGAGGGGCAGAAGGGAGGGAGAAGTAACAGAAGAGGGGAGAAATAACAGCAAGTTTGTGTGCTAATCAGAATGATTCAGGAGAAAGGAAAGATTGATGATACAGAAAATAATTTCCAAGAAACAGTGCTCCTGAGTTGATGAAAGAGGATGGAATCAGGAACCCACGGGGAGGGTTGGCCTTAGACAGGAACAAGGAAGTTAATCCATACAGGGGGAAGGAAAGGTAGAGGATACAGAGGGAGATGACAGGTGAGTGGCTTATAGAAGTTGTTTTTCTCATTGTGGGGAAAAAAAAAAAAATCAAGATACATGGTAGAGTGTTTGAAAAGTTACGATAGTCCCAGAAACCTAAGTTGATGGCCATGATGCTATATTATATATCTGCCATCAGGCTAGTTAGGAGTGCACCCCCCCATTAGGAGAAAAAAACTTCACACATAATATACATGGAAGTCACCATTTCACTTTTCCTGTCCTACATTCCTTTTCCATAACTGAAACACAATTAAACAATTATTCCCTGAAATTCCTATGTGGTGTGAGCAACAAAAGTGGGTATTTAGCCATGTCAGAGTGTTGCTGCTGTTTCAGAGCTACAAAAATGACTTTAGTCCTTTCTGAACACAGCCTGCAGGACAAGGTTGCTCAAGTTTTCCTGGTCAACTGAGCAGCCGTGCCTCGCTGGTACTAGCCAAACAAGCCCCAAATCCAGAATGCAGCTGGTAGTGAGTGAGGACCTGCTTGAGGACACAAATAAATGGGGGCCCTTAGGAGCTCCATCCCATTGTTAGAGGTTGCCAATTTAACTGGCTCAGAGTTGGGACGATTTGGAAAATCCTAAAGTCATCAATTTCAGAGATTTTAATCCCATCATCTAAAGAAATCAAACATTGTTGGTAGGATGCTGTTAACTATGTATTTTTTCTTTTTTTTTTTTTAAAGATTTTATTTATTTGACAGAGAGATCACAAGGAGGCAGAAAAGCAGGCAGAGAGAGAGAGAGAGAGAGAGAGAGAGAGGAGGAGGAAGAAGCAGGCTCCCTGCTTTGCAGAGAGCCCAATGTGGGCCTCGATCCCATGACCCTGAGATCATGACCTGAGCTGAAAGCAGAGGCTTTAACCCACTGAGCCACCCAGGTGCCCTATTTTTTTCTCTTTTTAAGATTTTTCACTTATTTAGCCATTTACATGACTTATGATTTTATGTCCAATAATAGTGGCTATCTCCAGAAAAACAGCCTGGCTTCCTAGGTCCTTGCACTCTTGTTAAGAGAAATAACTGCTTTCTACAGTTCATAATTTTTATTTTATTTCTGCAAGCTACCACTTCAGGTATCTTCTACAACAATAGTCACATATTCTCCAGAAAAGGATCCATGAGCAGCAAATATGATAACTTACAAATAATAGTACTCGGTTAAGTTATAAAAAACTAAACTGTCTCAAGAATACCATATAAAAGTAAAATGCATCACAATATTACATTATTAAATAGCAGCCAAGAAAGTCGAGATCTAGGTACCCTACTGAAACTAAAATTTGTACAAAAAATTTGTACACAAAACAAATTGTGCCTGTGCATTCAAAGAAATTAAAAGTTAACAGATCTCAAGACAAAATGTACAAATTACTCAAGGTTAAAACACCATCAATTTTAGTTAAGTTAGAATGAAAAGTAAAAATGATGCAAAAATAAAGATGGAATGACAACTACATATGTGAAGCACTGAAAAAGGTAGTGGTTGGCAGTGGGCTCTACCTCCAAAGGAGTTACAGTCAAAGGAAATGAAAAAAAACATACTGATCATTGGGTATAAACCTACCACTTAAAGACATAGGCTATAAAAACTAAGTTCTTTTCATACCCAACTTAAATGAATAAAGCAAAACACTATATACAACTAGTAGTAGCACCTCTTCCTTCAGAACAAACAAAAAGAACACAAATACGTATTTCATGAGACACTCAGAAATTCATTCTTAATAGTGGGTTTTCTAGCTATAAGCACTTTAAGAATCCAAGTCTTTCCTCAAATCCCTTTACCGCAAAGCCATGTATAACTATTCCTCACACTGTCTCTATTGGCACAGTCTGATAGAAATATAATGCAAGCCACATATGTCATTTTTGTTTCCTAGTAGCCACTAAAAAAGAATAAAATTAATCTTAATATTTTATTTAATATATTCAAAATAGTATCGGGTCAACATGTAATCAATACAAATTAATGAGGTATCTTACATTTTTTTTTCTTTCTTTCTTTTTTTTTTTTTAAGATTTTTATTTATTTATTTGACAGAGAGAAATACAGCCAGAGAGGGAACACAAGCAAGGGGAATGAGAGAGGGAGAAGCAGGCTTCCTGCCGAGCAGGGAGCCCGATGTGGGGCTCGATCCCGACGTGATCATGACCTGAGCCGAAGGCAATCGCTTAACCAACTGAGCCACCCAGGCGCCCCACATTTTTTTTCCTTATTGTTTGAAATCCAGTGTGTATTTTATACTAACATCTCAATTCAAACTAGCCACACTTCAATTGCTTGACACTCACCTGTGACAACTGGCTACCATATTGGACAGCCCAGGTCTAGACATACTTACCAAGCTAAAAAGAGCAACATTAAAAACTGGAGTCAAAAGATCTAAAGACCAAGGGATGCCTAGCTGGCTCAGTTGGTAGAGCATGCAACCCCTGATCTCAGGGTTGTGAGTTCCAGCCCTGTGTTGGATGTAGAGATTACCTAAAAATAAAATCTTAAAAAACAAACAAGCAAAACAACCTAAAGACCGGACCCTGGACTTTATTTCCCTAATCCAGCAGTTCTCCAAGTTTTTACATCCCCAAGATATTTTTGAGGAGCCTAAGAGGTTTTTCTGTTTGTTTAAGATTTTATTTACTTGAGAGCGAGCAAGAGTCAGAGCCAGAGAGCACAGAGGGAGAGGGGGTGGGAGAAGCAGACTCCCTGCTGAGCAGGAAGCTGAATGTAGGGCTGGATCCCAGGATCCCGGATCATGTCCTGAGCCCAAGGCAGATGCTTAACCAACTGAGCCACCCAGACGCCCCAAGGTCCTTTCTTTGCAACTACCTGTATGAGGCTGGATTTTTTTTCATTAACTTCAAATAACATATTGCAATAGGTTGACTATAGAATTTCATGAATATCCATCTGTCTTACTAAACCAGAAAGCAAAGAGATAAGCAAAAGTATAAAATAATGATACTCTTCTCACTAAATTTTTTTGCTAATTTTGTAAAAGTTATTTTTCATTGTAAGCACTCTAAAGTAGATCCTATGCTCTATCAATTACTACCTGTTTCAACGCTTCACTTATGTAGTTGTTTCTCATTTTTTTATGTCTTTTTTTTTTTAAAGATTTACTTAATTACTTGAGAGAGAGAGAGAGAGAGAGAGAGAGAGAGAGAGAGAGAGAGAGGACGTGCACACTCAGGGCAGAGGAAGAGAGAGAATTCTTAAGTGGACTACCAGCTGAGCGCAGAGCTCAACGTGGGGCCCAATCCCAGGACTTGGAGATCATGACCTGAGCCGAAATCAAGAGCTGGCTGCCTAACTGGCTGAGAAAACCAGGTGCCCCTTTATATCATTTTATACTTCTACCTTGATTTAATTTTGTAATGTTAAAATCTAAAGGAGTTTACTGCATTTTTAAATGAGTAAAAATTTTAAATTTGCTCTTCTAATTTCTAATAAGGTAAATATTGATAGCTGTAGCTCACACAAAGAAAAGCCCACTATAATTAGTAAGAGACTAAAGAGATCTTAAAGACGAAAAAACTTGAGAACTGACATCCTAATCATCATACAGCTCCTGAAAAATAGGAGGAAAAAGGGGAAAATGTCAGTCTCAACACTTTCAAAGTTTTCCAGAAATTTCGCAAAATGATTCATTCTATCATTAATTCTAATTTTGTAATTGGTTTATATAAACCAAGAAATTTAATTAATCACGCATAGTTCACATATAGTAACTGTTACAAGGCAATCAAATAAGGACCCTAAGTTACACACAAGGCCTTCAAAACACAGACCTACAGTTAAACTGCATATGGCAGCTTATATTTTTTATAACATGGAATTTAACGAATCAGTCATCCCAAGATTTTTTAAATTTTTTCAGAAGACATGGTAAGGAATATTTTTGTCATTATTTTCCCAAAGTTAAATTCACAAATAGTAATCAGTCTTTTCGGCACTATACTCATTACATGGTGTATATATTTTTAAGGAATTTAGCGCTCTCCAAGCTTTGTTAATATTCCCCAGCAGAAATTAAGGTGGTAACATTCCCATTTAGGATTAAGCAGATAGGAGAGGGTATTTTAACTGCCGAGGGCAAAATGCAAAAGCAGAAATGAAGAAAGTCCTGTGCCATATCATATCTGGCACCTGTCCTGCTTTGTCCATTGCACCAATAAACAACAATGTGAATAGTGGAGAGCAAAACATTATTATAAAAAAATGCAAATTCTGAACTGATGTGAAAACATAATCGTATCTCTAAAACCTGCAATGGCCTGTCAGAATACCATCAAGTTCCCAGGAGAATATAACGAAAAGTTAGCTGTGGAACCGAAATTAACTCAAATCCCAATTTATATTTTAAGGAAACATGTCAACATTTCAAAAGGTGTATTTGCTTATATTTCACAAAGGACTAAAGTATACCATGAACACTGAAATTTCGAAAACCTGAGCAAGAATATCCGAGATACTGTCAAAAATCTAAACTGTTTCTCATGTTAACCAAAGAAGTGCAGTCAAATAACAAGTGATTTTTAAAAACTGATCCCTGATGAAATTCTGAATTTAAAAAAAGGAGGAATGAATTTCAAAAACTTACTTCTCATATTAACGTCTATAGGATTTACACTTGCAGCGTGAACTTTGATAATAACTTCATTTGGATAGTGTATGACAGGTAGCATCATGTTCTGAGTAAATCGAAGCACTTCATTCTTCCCATATTTATCTATCACCCAGGCGGGCATAACAGTGCTCCTTGGAGAGGTAGTACTAATCTTTCTAACTGAAGGTTTTTGCACAGTGTGGCTTCTCCAGAAGGAAACCGCAGCACACGCATTTCTTCTAAATACACAGGTTTTCAGAAATTCCATTGCAAACACCAGTTGAATTGCGAGCCCTAACTGAAATGCATTTAAATGGGATCGAACTCTAACCCCTGAATTAGGCCAAATTCTGCCAAACCCGTTGGCCGATTTCAAAGTCGAGAATTCAAAAATGAAGTCAGCCTAACTAATGGAGCAAATGAAGGAAGAAGAATATGGAATTATTCTGTTCTTTCCGTCTGAAAAGCCCCAATGAACGTTCCAGTCAACATTTTGGCCATTCTCCTCCTTCCTTACACCTCCCTCCCCTTTGAAAAGTAAAAACAAAACCCCTAGAATCCAGCCCTGTCCCGGGAACCCCCGGCAAGATAAGCAAACTTCACTCGCGAACCAGACGCCACAGAGAATGAGAGGCTCCCCTACTTCCTCCGAGACCCTAGCCCGAGTCTCCTTACGACCCGCTCTCCTTCGCCGCAGGAGCCGCTTTGCGGCGCCAACCAATCGCGTGCAAAGATCATTTCCCCGAGGTGCAATTTGACCAATCTAAGTACTCGGTGTTGAAAGGTGCAGTGACGATCAAAGATGGCTGCGCCCATGTAATCCCGGCGCGGTTGTTGACCTCTCTTATTCCAACTGGGCCTTGTGGTGGCGGGCTAGACACGAGGACCATGCTGGGCCGGACCCTCCGAGAAGTGAGTGGAACTGACTGCTGAGGGCCCAGGGAGGTCAGAAAGATTCGCGGAGTCCGTGGACAAGGAGCCCCCGGGTCTGACCCGCATCTTGGTCAGCCTCGCCGTCTCCTTTCCTGGAATTGGGTGGGGACTTAAGACCTTCGGGGCCTTCAGCTGTACTCCCTATACCCATTCTGGAGTTAGGACCTCAGCAAGAGAATCTTAACGCAGAGCGGAGCTGTGCGGTGGAAGTGTACACAGGCTTCTCTCAATTAGACGTTTGCTAAGGCTGGGGTCCCCTGATGGATGACCGCTCAGAGTGGGTTCTGCCAGTCCACTGCAGTCTCCTTCTGTCCCTGACACTCATCCGATTCGGTTCTCGCTAAGAGACTCAGCACATCTGCACTTTGCAAAATACAGACGAGTCATTTTTAGTCCCCTCGACCCGACATATTCTCTAAACTTAACCACCACTAAGATACCAGTGATTTCCTCACCTGTGTCTTCATGCCCTAAGCATAATTTTTAAATTCTAGGCTACTACTTGTAAATGCTCTCTGGACATCTCATCCAAATGTCCCATAACCACCTCCACTGAATTGAACCAAAGTTGACTTCAGCATTGTAACAGGACCACCACTTACCTTTCAAGCTCCATCTTAAAAACCCGATTTCTGAATTCTTAACGTTCTCTCTTTAGTAGCACAACTCTTATCCCAGTTGCCCTTACATTCTTTCTCATGTCATATCCAGTATCACCAAACCCTGTTAATTCTGTTTGGAATTTATGTCAGTAAATTGTTTTCTTCACTTATTCTGCTGTTAAGGCGTCAGTTGTGTTTCCTTGCTTCCTGGCCCATATCTCTCAACCTGGAGAACTTTCTGCAGGCCCACTCTTAAAAGAATCTCATTAGGCTCTTGTTAAAACCACAGCTGTGTCCCACTTTGGCAGCTCTGTGATTTGAGGACCAGAGTATATGGTTTAACCAGAGCTCCAGGTGATTCTGCTGATAAGTAGGGGTTGAGGACCTACCCATCTTCACCCCGGAAATCTTCTACCCCCCCCCACCCGCCCATGGTAGCCTTTTAGAAAGCTATAAATTAACATAACTTGAAATTGATAGGCACTTAATCATAAATAATCCTTCCCCCAAATACATTAGTATTTTGCCATCATAATATGGCTCCTGGCCCTAATATTTCTGCACAGTAAATTCCTCTACTAAAGAATCCAATTCGTTCTTTAAAAAAAAAACCAAACACTTGTTTTAAAATGAAATGCGGCCTATAAAAATACAGTATTTCCTTTTTATGCCCTTTCCTCCTTCAGCACCCCCTCTTTTGTGCCACCCCTTTTTGATGCTGTTGAATGAGCTTCTGTGAGAAACAGCTTTTGCCTCCATGGGGAAAAAACAGGAGAGCTGACCTAAGGGACACAAGAGGTTGAATGAGCAGGATTACTTTCACTTAATTACTCCTTTAACAAATATTTGTTAATGCCTACTATGCACAAAACATTATTTGGTAGTCTCCCAGCCCCCAAAATATCTTCTCTCCACTCTGTGTTTTTTCCAACATCACTGTACTGATGTTCTAAATTCTACCAATTAGAGATTAATTAATTTAGTACACGTTTTCTTTCAAATACATAAAGATGCCTTAGAGGGTCGAACAGTTTATTCCCATTGTTGTGAATTACAGTAGTTTAATAAAATATCTCTCCACCACATCTTAGTTGATATAATTAATTGAGGAGAGGGAAAACTTGCTGGGGATGAGATTTGGGAGAGGAGCTGAAAACTCTAGAGTTTTGAGGCAGTTTTGGGGACCTAAGTGAGGCTTAGAATAACAGAGGAGGCTGGGAAGGAAGCACTAAAAGGAAGTAACGTGCCAAATAGGAGGGAAGCATTCTAATTCTTAAGTTTTGTGCCGGTACATTCAGGAAGAGTAGGAGTCTCACTTTTGTGACATGATCCCAGTGTTTCTAGGAGCCAGTCCTAAAATTATTAATTATATATTCAATAGGCTTGGTGGGGGTCTACCTAAGAACACTTAATTATTCTATGGGAAAAAAGATTCCAAATTTTAAACAACTCAGGTATTCAATCATGCAGTTAACATTTAGTGAGCACCTCTGTATTCCAGACACAGAATTAACACTGAAGACAAACAGAAGTTCTTCTCCTCATGAAGCCTGCATTTTTGTGGGGAAACAGGCAGTAAGGAATTTTTTTTTTAAAGTAAATAGTATAATCACAGGTAGTGTAAGTACTATGAAGAAAGACTAAGCAGGCCACAGTGTGAGAACTAGCAGGGGGAGTCAGATGTCTTAGAGTGTTCAGGTACGGTTTTTCTGGCTAAGTATATTTAAGAGACTTAAAGGATATGAAGGGTAAGCCCTGGGAAGGCCTGGGAGAATAGTATTCCAGGCAGAGGGAACAGTAAGTGCAAAGAGTCTGAAGCTAGAGCAAGCTTGACATACTCAGAAGTTGCCAGAAGGCCAGCATGCCTGGAGAAATGAGAATGAAGAGAATAGTGGGAGATGAGGTTAGAAAGATAAACAGGAGCCAGATCATGGAAAACTTTAGGTGGTGCTAAGAACTGTGGATTTATTCTAAGTATAATGGGAAACCTCTGGAAAGTTGTGAGTATGTGGATATGATCTGATTTAAAATTTATTTTTTTAAAGATTTTTATTTAATTATTTGACACAGAGAGAGCACGCACGAGCAGGGGAAGTGGCAAGCAAAGGGAGAGAGAGAAGCAAGGCTCCCTGATGAGTAGGGAGCCTGATGCAGGGCTCTATCCCAGGACCCTGGGATCATGACCTGAGGTGAGACGGCCGCTTACCCAACTGAGCCACCCAGGCACCCCTGATTTAAAATTTAAAAAGTTCCTCAGGTTATTCCTAAAGATATGGTCTATAGGAAAGCAAGTGAGGAAGTAGAAAAATCAGTTAGAAGGCCAAGAGATGATGGCAGCAGAGATGGGGTAGCCCTAGAGGAGATGTGAAATGGGATTGTTTTTAAAGTTAAGGCTTGCTGATGGATTCGATACAGAGTTTAAGGAAAAGAACAATGAAGAAGATGGTTAGATTTTTGACCCTGGCAGTTGGGAAAATGGTAACATCAAGATGGGGAAGAGGCCCCCCCCCACTTTTTTAAAAATTGAGATATAATTGACATAGAACATTATATTAGTTGTAGGTGTACAATGTAACGATTTGGTATTTGTATACACTGCAAAATGATCACAGTAAGTCTAGCTTTTCCCTGTCAGCATATAAAGTTATATAATGTACAGAACATCATTGTTGACTATAGTCGCCATGTTGGACTTCATATCCCCATGAGATTTATTTTATGACTGGAAGTTTGTGCCTCTTGTACCTTCTCCCATTCTGTGCATCCCCTAACCTCCCTCCCTACTGTCATCCATCAGTCTGTTCTCTGCATCTGTGTGTTTTGTTTTTTGGATTCCATGTATAAGTGAAGTCATATGGTATTTGTCTTTTTCTGACTTGTCTCACTCTGCATAATACTCAAGGTCCATCCATGTTGTCACAAAGGACAAGATTTCATTCTTTTTTATGGCTAATATTCCTCTGTATATATACCATATCTCCTTTATCCATTTGTCCAATGGACAAGTTGTTTCCGTATTTTTGGCTACAATGAATAATGTTGCAGTGAACATAAGGGTGCATGTATCTTTTCAAATTAGTGTTTTCATTTCGTAGGATAAATACCCAGAATTAGAATTGCTGGGTCATACAGTAGTTCTATTTTTAGCTTTTTGAGGACCCCCATACAGGACAGACTCTTAGGAATATATTTAGAAGGAAGAAAGTCATCAAGACTTCTGTTCTGGGTATGTTAGTGACGATGTCAATTAAGCAGGTGGATATCTAGGAGTTTGGGGATCAGAAAAGCAGCTATGTATGAGGATATAAATTGGCCGGAGTATAGAAGATAATAGAAGTATGTGACCAGAGAAAAATACCCATGGAGTTCAATACAAAAATAGAAGAAGGCCTAAAACTTTCCAACATTTAGAGGTCAGCAAGAGGAAGCAGGGCTAGCAAAAGAGATGTAAAGGAATGGTCAGTAAGGCAAGAGGAAAACCAGGTCTTGGTGTCCTGAAACACATGTGGAAAAGCCTCAAGAGGAGAGTGCTCTCTTAAGTTGAATGCAGCTGAAAAGTAGTTGTAAGACTAGGACTGAGCAGTGACTGCTATATTTAGGAATGTGAGGTTGCTAGTTAATCCTGATGCATTTTCTTGAAACATTGGAGACAAAAACATGCATGGAGTGTGTGCCTGTCAACTGGACACTCAGACCTCAAGGGCTCTCCTATACCTTCAGCATTTATCAAGACAATTCTTTTTAAAAGATGGTTCTTTAAAAAAAAAAAAAAAAAAGGTGAAGGAAAATTTAGCCTGAAATGAGGTCAAGAACTGAGAGGCCAGGTGTCAGTGTACCTTACTTGAAGTGAGGAATCAACTAGAATAACAACTTCTGATGCTCTCTGTAAAGTTAATAGTGTAGTGGTCCAGAGCATGGGCTTTGGAAACAACAATGGGCCTTGGTTAAATCTCGGCAACTCAGCTACTTTCTAGCTTTGTGACCTCAAGCAGGAACTTTAGTTTTTTTATCTATAAAAAGAAAATAATAATATCAGCCCCTCATAATTGATATAAAGATTAAATGAAACATAAAGCATCGGTGGGTGGGGGGAATGGGTGAAATAGATGATGGGGACTAAGGAGGGCGCTTGCTATGATGAGCACCAGGTGTTGTATGGAATTGTTGACTCATCATATTGTACACCTGAAACTAATAGAACACTATACTAAATATACTGGAATTAAAATAAAATTTAAAAAATCTTTAAAAAAAGAAATATAAAGTACCTAGATAATGTAGGATAATAACTAAGTGCTATTATTGACATTAATTATGTTATAGGGACAAATTGACTAAATTTTATGTATTTACAATGATCTCTTCCCCTAGTTTCTAAGAAAAGTGGCTCGTGAGGAAGATTTCTTAATTTTTCTAAGAAGCTATATTATTTTTCAATTGCTGCCTAACAGATTAATATAAACTTTTTGGCTTACGATAATCATCTATTATCATCTTACAGTTTTGTGGGTCAGGAGTCCAGAAATGGCATAGTGAGGTTCTCTGCTCACAAGAGTCTCACAAGGCTAAAATCAAGGAGTCAGCCAAGGCTGTGGTTTCATCTGAAGCTCAGGGTCCTCTTTCAGCCTCCTTGGTGGTTGGCAGACTCTGTTGCTTTGCAGTTGTAGGACTGAGGTCCCAATTTTTTTCTTGACTGCGTGGGTGGTTGAGCAAATGAGCTGAGTAGACAGGAGGTGTGGGATACTCAAATTGAGGTTTTGGAGGTTATAGAGATATTTGTAATGATGCAGTCTGAACTGAGTTGGTAACTGGGGCAAAGTGAAGGAAATGTTTTTCCGAAATGAGGTCAAGAACTGAAAGGCCAGGTGTCAGTGTACATTACTTGAAGTCTGAAATCAACCAGAATAACAACAGGAGCCAGGGTAAAGATTAAAGGGAGCTAAGTGTGAAAATCTTCAATGAATGAAGGATGGATTCACACCCCAGGGAGAGTGATCTAAGCTCCTCCAAGGCCTATACTTCAGCTGAGCTGGGATTTTTGAATGAAGGGAAAGGAAGGCATTGAGGATTGAGGAAAATGCACATTCTCCCTTCCCCTACTGAACTCAGGTCCACAGTGGGTGGAAGCTAAAACAGTCATCTCTTGAGAAAGCTGCAGGAAAAGCAGGGCTCTCAAGGAAAAGCCTACTCCATTAGAGAAAAGAAGTTAAGGAGAGTGAATTTGGTTGGAGTTGATTTCATCTTATATTCAGCTACACCACCTTCAGTTTTGCCCCAGGGAAGCTGCACTGTTCTGTTTCACACTCCTTATGCTCAGGCCATTCTAGCTAGCATCTTTGTTTTCATTTCTCTTTTCCAATTCTCTTATTGACTTTCTTAAATCTGGATTTCCTAAGAATGGTCCGATTGGAGATCAACATCATTTAAAATGCGTGCTCCTTGACAATCTCATTTTCTTGCCCTTGTAACCACAACCATTAATTCCTTTCCCTTGTATTATACCAGCTGGCAAGTCAGAAAGTAGCCTGCGGATAGTAGACATTAGGAGACTTCAGGGGAGGCAAAGAAAGAAAGAAAGTGAGGCATGATTTTCTTCATTACCGTGATTTGGCTATGGCATAGCCCAGCTGCCTCCCCTTCCTTGCTTCACTCCACCAGGGACCACTTGGCTATGCTTTCCTCTTGCACATCAGCCTTGGGGGACCTCTCCATGGCCTATTCTCACTGCTTTGCTCCTCTAAAACCTTCAGCCCTAAGAATACTGCTGCTTTGATGATTTATTCAACAGCTGAGAGCAGAGGATTTGCAGGTTTTCCCCTCAAATGCAGACTCCTGTTGCTTGGTGGACATAGGACACCTGAAGATGTTGTCAGCTGAGAGGGCAAACTAAGCTTGTTCTAGCACAGAGAGATGGTGAAAGAACACATGTTATGATGTTCCCTCTACCCTGTGCTACTGTGTGGCTTCAGACAGATCACTAACCTCTCTGAGCTTCAGTTTCTTCATCTGCAAAGTAAGATATAACTTATGTGGTTGTATTAAGGTTGTGAGGTAGTAATGCACGTACATAAAGCAGCAGTATCTGGCTCTTGGTAAATACTCAATAAATTTTACTCCACCCATCCACCTTCTCCCTGAGCCCCCAACTCATCCACCTCTCTTCGGATAATCTGCAAAACTTGGTGTCATCTTTGACTTACTATTCATTGCTTTTAGCTAATTAGTAAGTACTTACTATTACTGCCTCCAGAAAGTATTAAATAGTCATCACTTAAAGCTTCGCTTACTATAAGCATATAGATTCTAGTCACTTGTGGTGCAGTTTATCCTAACACTTTCTTTACTAGCCTTTTTAATGCATCCAAGACAGGATTGCGGAGAAGTTTGGTTTTAGTTTGCTTTTGAATTCATATTTTATAAGCATATCTCTCAGTTTGTAGTGGCTCTTACTTGAATTCTGCAGTAAACTACAAAGATCTCACTTTGAGCCATAAGGTCCTGCAGGGCCTTGTCCGTTCGTTGCTCTCACTCTGTGTTGCCTGCAGTATGGCCAAGCCACCGTGTGCACAGTCCACCCCCATGTGTGTCCCACCCGCGCCCAAGCCTCTGTGCCTGCTAGAGGGCATGACACCTGAAGCCCTGCCCTTGTGGGTGCAAACCTGACTTAGAAACAGCACATTCTTCCGCTCGGGCAACACTGCTGTGTGCCCCCCACCTCTACTCAAGCTGATGGGTGTGTTACCCTCACTCACTACACTCCCAAGTATAGAGCTTTCTTTGTTTTGAATCCAAGCTTCACTTCAACATTTTACACTTCACCACTCTATCTGCCCATTCAGTATAATACTTGAAACTTCTGAAGCCTCAGTAAGAGGTTTTTGAATTGTATGTATTACAGGTTTCTGTAGCACTGAAACAAGGCCAAATTACTCCAACAGAGCTCTGTCAAAAATGCCTCTCTCTTATCAAGAAGACCAAGTTTCTAAATGCTTACATTACTGTATCAGAAGAGGTGGCCTTAAAGCAAGCAGAAGAATCAGAGAAAAGATACAAGAAAGGTAAATTACTGTGTATTATACTTAATTGGCATATCCCTGGAGAAAGCGTGTGTGTGTGTGTGTGTGTGTGTGTGTGTGTGTTTTAAAGATTTTTATTTATTTATTTGACAGAGAGAGATCACACATAGGCAGAGAGGCAGACAGAGAGAGGAGGAAGCAGGCTCCCCGCTGAGCAGGGAGCCTGATGTGGGCCTCAATCCCAGGACCCTGAGATCAGAACCTGAGCCAAAGGCAGAGGCTTGAGCCAAAGGCAGAGGCTTAACCCACTGAGCCACCCAGGCGCCCTATGTGTGTGTGTGTGTGTGTGTGTGTTTTAAGTAGGCTCTGGGCCCAGTGTAGGGCCCGATGCAGGGATTGAACTCAGGACCCTGAGATCAAGAATCCCATGCTTAACCCACTGTGCCACCCAGCACCCCCTAAACAAAGAATTTAATTGGATGTAGCAGTCTCCATTTGGCAAGTGAGGGTTTTTAGCATAAAACATAGCCTCATTAAAGAACTTGCCATGAGGTACAATAGAAATGAGGCTAATAGGTAAGTGATGCTTTCTAATACCCAACTGTAATAATTTTTAACATCAACTTGATAAAGAAGTGTCTTTACCAAAAACTGATAGTTATTGTACTAGTGTTCATATGTCTTTACATTCTGGGTATAGCTCCTATTCTTTCGGCTTTTTAATGCAGGTCTCTCACTTGGGGATTTAGATGGAATTCCCATTGCAGTAAAAGACAACTTCAGCACATCCAACATTGAGACAACATGTGCCTCAAACATGCTGAAAGGTAAAGTTTAATCGTCCAGAGCAATAATAGTTTTATGAAACTATTTTTTTCAGTTTAAATTAAAGATAAGATACTAAAGTACCAATTATATATAATTATATCTGCGAAAGAAGTACTTGGGCTGGCATATTTTTACTATTGGCTCTTTCAGAATGCAGAATTATTCCTTAGAGGTAAGCCAGCTTAATGGAAGGATCCTATTTAGGATGTTTTAAAAATCCTACTTAGGAAGATTTACTAACTCAGTGCCCTCTGACTCCCACTCATCGATACCATGGGAGATACCATGGGATTAGGGAGGGAGTGGCTGTCATTGCCCCTCTCTGTGAGGGTTCACTTCTATTGTCTAGTGGGTTTTTTGTTTCCCTACTCCTCCATCTCTTAGATCACTATACTTATCTGAATATATGGTGATGCTTAGTTTTATTCTTTACAGTTTAAAAGGTCAGAAGGAAACCAGTGTCTCAAGATTCCTGGATCCTAGAAGGAAAAAGACAAGGCAAAATCTTATTCAGAGTGCTATACACTAGAAGGAAGTCCATGAGGACTGTGCCCCAGGTTCCTCTGATAGGTGGATTGTTGTTCCGTTGTCTTGGAGTACACACTAGCTGAAATTTCAGTTGAGAATAAAGATCTATTTCTGACTGGAAATAGATAAAAAATTACTATGGGATGTAGCATTTCAAGAACAATGAGCAAACTCATGATGTGCTATTAGTTTCAAATGAATTGGATACATCTCTATCATTCAGTATTGTGTGGAGGTAACTGTTAAAGTCAGTGTTTTTAGATGATAAAAATAAGGAATATACCCACTGTCTTTGAAAACATAGCAGTTAGCAGTAGAAAAATTAAAATTAACTACTTTTGGAAGAAAATACTACCTACTACTCCAATTAAGTGTCATATGAACAGCTTAGTTGTAGTTTAAAATCTTTTTTTCTTGCATGTTCACTGTTTTCTCTCCTACAATAAAAATAACAATTTTTTTCAGGTTACGTGCCACCTTATAATGCTACAGTTGTCCAGAAGTTGTTGGATCAGGGAGCTCTCCTGATGGGGAAAACAAATTTAGATGAGTTTGCAATGGGGTAAGTAAAATTAAAATTTTCTTCTCTTGTACTTCTTTCATCTCTGTTCTTTAATTTCATTAAATGTAGTAACCCAAAAGCCCTGAGGTGATTTCTTGAGGACTCTCATGCCAGTTTCTCAGTCCCTCGTGAGATTATGTTTTATTGTTTAATAGGTATATGGTCAGATCTCATTTTGGTTTTAGTTTGCATTGTCCTGGTGACTAATGATGTTAAACACTTGTGTTTATTTTGCTACCCATGTATCTTCTTTGGTGAAATATTTATTCGAATCTTTTACCCTTTTTTTTTTTAAACTAAGTTTTTTGTCTTACTAAGTTCTAAGAGTTCTTCTATATATTCTGGATTCAAGTCCATTGTCAGATAGGTAATTTGCAAATAATTTCTCCAGGTCTCTGGCTTGTCTTTTTGTTCTCTGAACATTCCTTTCCAAGAGTTAAAGTTCCTAGTTTTGATGAAGTTCACTTCATCTTTTTTTTTCTTTTTTTCTTTTTGTATCTTACCTAAGAAATTTTTACCTGACCCAGTCACAAAGATTTTTCTCCTAGAGGTTTTATAGTTCTTACCTTCAGATTTATGATCATGATCCATCTGAGTTAATTTTCTTATTTGTGGTGTGAATAAAGCCAGGGTTCATTTATTTGCACATGTGTCGAATAGTTCTGGCACTATTTGTTAAAAAAAAAAAAAAAGATTATAATTTCTTCATTAAATTACCTTGGTTTCTTTGTCAAAAATCAGTTGGACATTTATATATAGATATAGATATAGATAGGTAGATAGATAGATAGATAGATAGATAGATCGATCTATTTCTGGATTCTGTCTGTTGATCGGTGTATCTCTATTTACTTTAATATCATGCTATCTTGATTCCTGTAGCTTTGTTTTTTTTAAGATTTTATTTATTTATTTGAGAGAACGAGAGAGTAAGAGCATGAGTGGGGGCAGGGAGAGGGGCAGAGGATGAGGGAGAAGCAGGCTCCCCACTGAGGAGGGAGCCCAATATCAGGCTTGATCCCAGGACCCTAGAATCATGACCTGAGCCAAAGGCATACACTTAACCTACTGAGCCACTCAGGTGGGCTGACTCTTGTAGCTTTATGGTAATAAGCCTTGAAATTAGGTAGTGAGAGTCCATTAACTTTGTTTTTCTTTTTCAAAATTATTTTACATTTGCTCGGTTCTTTGTATTTCCATAGAAGTTTTAGAATCAGCTTGCTGATTTCTACAAAGAAGCTTAATGAGATTTTGATTATGACTGTATTAAATTTATAGATCAAGTTGGGGAGATTTGGCATCTTAATATATATCTTCTAATCCATGAACACCTTTTATCTATCCATTTATTTAGATTTTGTTTAATTTTTCTCAGCAGTATTTTATGACTTTCTGCATATAAATCTTCTATGTAATTTGATTTATTCCTAAATATTTCAGATTTTTTTTTTTTTTAGATTTTATTTATTTATTTGAGAGAGAGAGAGAGAGTGCATGAGTGGAGGGTGTAGTCCAAAAGGAGAGGGAGAAGCAGACTTCCCACTGAGCAGGGAACCTGATGACACAGGGCTGGATCCCAGGACACTGAGATCATGAGCTGAGCCAAAGGCAGATGCTTAACAGACTGAGCCACCCAAGCACATCCCCCACCCGCCCAGTATTTCAATTCTTTAATGTTATATAAAATGGTATTTTTTCAGTGTCTAACTCTTTGTTAGTATATAGAAATATAATTGATTTTTCTTTATCGACCTCATATCCCATGGCCTTGCTAATAAGCTCTCTTATCAGTTCTAGTTGATCTTTGCAGATTCTTTGGTATATCGTATGTAGATGATCTTGAGGTCTACAAATAGAGACAGTTTTATTTCTTCTTATTTCTTTTCCTATTGTGTTGGTTAGGACTTTAGTACAACACTAAGTAGAAATAATAAGAGTAGATATCCTTGCTTTGTCCTAATTCAGGGGAGAAAGCATTCGGTATGTCTTCAAAAGCACTTTCTAGTCTCCCTTTTATAACACTTATCACATTTGTAATATTTGCTTAGTCTATGCTCCCTGTTTCATAGAAGCAGAGTCTTTGACTCTCTTATTTGCAGTGGTATCTCTGGGCACTCTGTAATATATGCTGAATGAATTAATCCATGGGAGTAAACACTAACATAGCTTATTAGGACGTTGCCTTGAACAACTGATCAAAATGAACATAATCAGTGAAGGTAAGTGAAGGACATCATGTAACACTAGACATGATTCCCTGAGGACACACCATCATCTATGCAGTATTCTGGCTGAGAATGTTAAACCTGAAACTAATAACAAGAAAACAAAAGAGAAGTCTGAAATGAGAAACATTCTGTTAAAATATGAATATCAGGGGTGGCTGGGATGGCTCAGTCGGTTAAGCGCCTGCCTTTGGCTCAGGTCATGATCCCAGAGTCCTGGGATCAAGTCCCACATCTGGCTCTCTGCTCAGCAAAAGCCTGCTTCTCCCTCCCTCTGCTTGTACTCTTTCTCTCTCTGTCAAATAAATAAATAAAATCTTTTTAAAAAAAGCTTTAGAAAAATAAATTTTAAAAAATAGAATATGAAAGTCATAAAAAATAAAGACTGCAAAAATATTCCCAGATAAAAAGAGCCTGAGGAAAGTAAAACCTAAAACTTACATAAGAAAATGTAGGAGAAAATCTCTGTGACCATGACTTAGACAAAGATTCTCTTAGATGAGACACATGAAGGATAAGCTATAAAATAAAAACCTGATAGATTGGACTTCGCTAAAATTAAGAACTACTCTACTTTGAAATACATTACTAAAAAATGAAAAAACAAGCCATAGACTAGGAGAAAATCTCTGCAAAACATGTATCCATGAAAGAACTGGCATCTAGTATATATACAATCTTACCCAACTCAAAAATAAGAAAACAGCCCAATTGAAAAAAGTGGGTAAAATATGTAAGCAGTCATTTCATCAAAGAAGATATACAGTTGGCAATAAACACATGGAAAAAAAGCTGAACATTGTTAGTCATTCAGGAAATACAAATTAAAAGGAGATATATATACCTGTTACAATGGCTTACAATGACAATGTCAAGTGCTGACAAGGATGCAGAGCAGTTGGGTTTCTCATACAACATTGGTAGGAAAGACAAAATGGTCTAGCCATTTTGGAAAATCGTTTGTTGGTTTCTTATATAGATAAACACCACATGATCCAACATTTTTAGTCCTACATATTTGCCCAAGAGATGAAGACTTATATTTTACACAAAAGCAATGGCTAGGGTCTTTCAGTACAATATGTATTGTGGTTTTATTCATAATTGCCAAAAACTGGAAATAACTCAGTGTCGGCTGGTGAATGATTTGTCAAAAGTATATTAAGAGGCTAAAGAGACGATGATAATCAAATGCAATACTGACTTGAGACTTGATCCTGTACTGGGAGGGGATAAAATGCTGTAAAGGCCATTATTGGATCAGCTGACAAACTGGATTACGTACAGTGGATTAGATAAAAATATTGTATGGACATTAAGTCTACTGAGATTGGCAACTGCACTATGACTGCGTAAGGGAAGAAATGTTAGGAAATATACACTGAATACATACTAAAATATTTAAGGGTAAAGGGCCATGATATACCTAATTTACCCTAACGTGGTTCAGAAACAAAAAGTTTTTGTATGTGTCACAGACACACATAAAGCACACAAATGGTAAAATAAATTATGCAATTTGTTAATAATGGGTGAATCTGGGTGAAGGGTATAAAGTTCTTTTCATATTACTTTGATTTTTGCAATTTACCTGTAAGATTGAAATTATTTCAGAACTTTTTTTTTTAAGATTGTATTTATTTATTTGACAGAGAGAAACACAGCTAGAGAGGGAACACAAGCAGGGGGAGTGAGATAGGGAGAAGCAGGCTTCCCACCAGGCAGCAAGCCCAATGTGGGGCTTGATCCCGGAACTCCGGGATCATGACCTGAGCCAAAGGCAGCCGCTTAATGACTGAGCCACCTAGGTGCTCCTCAAAACTTTTAAAATAAGTTATTATTCAACTTATGCTTATCTTAAAACGTCTGGTCAATACAGAGGATCCTTCAGAGGACTTCTTGTTAACTCTTTAAATGTTTATGACCCTCTTCAATGGGAAGATCTTGATTTACAAGGGAAATCATCAGAAGCTGAATTGGGTGATCGATTGGAGTAAAAATCCTCTTTTCTTAACAGACTTGTTTTCTCTGCTTTCTTGCACATGCTCTTACTTCCCATCCTCCACCTCCACAACCACCTAATTAACGAAGGCTGTATCTAAGCAGGCTTCTTCCTTTTTCCAATTCAAGTTCCAGTGGATTATAGGGTGTTAGGAGCAAATAATATAATCAGGAGGTGAAATTTTCGTATAAAATGAAAGTTTCATTAAGATACCTTGCTTCACTTCATCTCAGATCTGGAAGCACAGATGGTGTATTTGGACCAGTTAAAAACCCCTGGAGTTATTCAAAACAATACAGAGAAAAGAGGAAGCAGAAGCCCCATGGTGAGAATGAGGATTCAGACTGGCTTATAACCGGAGGAAGCTCAGGAGGGAGTGCGGCGGCGGTAGCAGCACTCACATGCTTTGCGTAAGATGCTTTTTTCTGTTTGTGCTGTAAAGCCCAGCCAAATACAAATAGTCATAAACCATCCTCAGAATCCAACAATAGACTAGTTCATATGGTGCTATTTTTATTTCTTTTTAGTGAATTACTGGTGCTTGATGGTATATCAAAATTCTGTCTTATAAATACACTCAGCTGTACAGTATAGGTACTGTGTATTTTATACATTTCACTTCAATATTTAAACTCTCCCTCTATAGTATCTGGTTTTCTTTCTTTTAAATTTTTTTTAGTGTCTGGTTTTCTTAAAAACGTGATTTTATGGATCTTGCAGAATAAACCAGTTAGCATAATTGAATTTTATTTTTAAAATAATTTATTTGGGTGTCTGCTTACCGATGGTAGAAATATTTAGGGACTAAGATCCCATAGCTTTAGCTGAGTGCTGCTGAGCAGCTAACGATGGTTTATCCTTAAGCTAAATCAGGCTTTTGTTTTAAAAAGAAAAAAGAAAAAAATGTTCCTGATATGTATCAATAGGTTATTTAAAATAGTGTTTTCATAAATCTGCAACTAAAAATGTGTATCACTGAGTAAAGTTTTCTTTATGTTTGTTAGGAGCTGTTCAACTGTCCTATTTTGTATTTGGGAAGAATCCATCCATCATGCTTTAAGTTTTAAGTCCCATTTCTAAAGCATTTCTTAACCACCTAAAGAAGAGTAAATAAATACCACTGTTATTTACTTTCTCAGTTTCAGTATAAAATTGAAAGTATTTCTTTAGTAGTACTGTGTGTATTTTATTTCTTCTTAATTATCTGCTGAAACTAAGCTCTTTCACAGACATTGCAACCAATAAATTATTTATATTTTTTAGAGCTGTGGAGATTTAGAGTCTTCAGGTTTTTTTGTTTAGTTTAGTTTCTCTGAAATCTTATTTATAAGTAAAAACATTTCATTTTATCTCTGTGGAATTTTATAGCATTGCATTAATATTAATGAGAGCTCTGACAAGTTAGGACTATAAGATTAGGTGCTTTTTTCTACCCTCATCACTTACTTAATGTTCATCTTTCTGAATGTGCTTTGAGAAGATGGCATTTTGACACATAATTCCTATGAAATGTACGTTTTACTTTTACACAGCCGTCAGTGAATCCTAATAAGAGAATGTGTCCTTTTAGAAATTGTGAAAGCAACAGCCTGATTTTGTAGCTTATATGGACTTGGTAAGAAAGACAATCTAATTTGCATTTTCTGTATAGCTGAGGGGCCATGTGACTGGTAGGAACCTTGTTCAGTCCAAAGATTTATTCTGGGTTTAGTCAAGAGAAGCACAGACCCAGAGTAAGTCCAGACTGAATGGGTCCCAGACTATCAGGTGTTCTGCTTTGTTTTTCATCCCTTTGGATTTGCTTCTTTTATAATAGTTTTGACAACAGGAAGACTCTTGGAGTATTATGTACCCACTAAAAAGAGTGAGCTAGAGGGCTTTATAGTGTCAGGGAAAGATATCAAAGATACACTGTTAAGTGGAAATGAGTTGCAGAATATTATGTACAGGATGACCTTCTTTCTGTTAAAAGTAGTAATTATAAGCATATATATGTTAATTGTATGGGAGTATTTGGATGAGTATATCAAAACATAACGGGATTATTAGGAAGGCAGTGATTATAAGAGAAATTTCACTTTATACACCATATACTTACATAACATTTTGAATTTTGTAGTTGGCATATACACTTTTTTTTTTTTTTTTTAAGATTTATTTATCCGACAGAGAGAAACACAGCTACAGAGGGAACACAAGCAGGGGGAGTGAGAGAGGAAGAAGAAGACTTCCCACTGGGCCAGGAGCCCGATGTGGGGCTCAATCCCGGGACTCCAGGATCATGACCTGAGCCAAAGGCAGAAGGTTAACAACTGAGCCACCCAGGCGCCCCAGCACATACACTTTTTCAATCAGAAAAACTTTTTTTCTCTGAAATAAAAGTTTAAAAAAATGTTGAATTATGGTAAAATGTTACTAACCTAAAATTTACCATCTTAACCATTTTTAAGTACACAGTTCAGTGTTAAATACATTCACATTGTTGTGCAGCCAATTTCCAGTACTTGGTTCATTTGCAGAACTGAAACTCAGTACCCTTTAGACAACAGCTTCCCATTTGCCTGTCCCCCTAACCCCTGGCAGTCACTCTTTCACTTTCTATCTCTAGGAACTTAAAGACTCTAGGTACTTAGAGTGAAAATTATTCAGTATTTGTGCTTTTATAACTGACCTATTTCACTTAGCAAAATGTCCTCAAGATTAGTTTTTGGTTTTATCTTTAATAAGAAAAACATATACTCTACAGGTGACTAAGCAAA
Source organism: Spilogale gracilis (assembly GCA_004023965.1). Lineage (NCBI taxonomy): Eukaryota > Metazoa > Chordata > Mammalia > Carnivora > Mephitidae > Spilogale > Spilogale gracilis. The sequence continues at coordinate 41,367 of PITA01012514.1, forward strand.
GAAATGGGCACTTCAAAGTTGGGTAATGCAATTGCAAATAAATGTGAAAAATTATTCAAAAATGCACATTAACAAAGCTTTTTGGTTATTCAGATTAACCAACTTTTAAGAACTGCTAGTACTCAGTGATGATAGTGAAACAGAAGCCCAAATCTGATTCACTGCTGTTGGAAATATAAATTGGCAGAGCCTCCCTGACAAGTCATTTGACAATACAGATTAAGAATTTAGAATAACAGGGAGACCCTGTGCCTCATTAACTCTACTTCTTGGAAGCCAGCCTAGAAAATAATCAGACATATGGGCAAAGATTTATGTTTAAAGGTGTTTATTACAAAGTAATTTATTATGCAGTTATTATCCTAGTTGGCAACAACATAAATGTTTAAATAAATTAAAGCACATATCCATGATTCTAAATGAGGTAGCGGAAGGTTCTGTGTATGAATTTCTAGGAGAGGTGTGTTTAGTTTGTAAAAGCATACTGTAAAACTGCCCATTAAAGGAAGGTATAAGGTATCTGTGTGCATACTGATAGGAGAACGGGCTTTAAAATCCTGGGAATCACCAATTGATAGGATGGAATATTGTACATTTTAAATTTTCAGTAATTTTAATGAGCTAGCAAAAGGCTCATAAGAAAAAAAAAGAGATGGGAACTTATAATTACAGAGTGACTCGAACCATGAAAGAAAACTGCATTTTTAAAAAGTCTTGAAGTTAATATGCCAAAATGTGAAGTGTTTGCCTCAGGCAGTCGAATATTTTGTTACCTCTTTACATTTTTTCTGTATAGCATGTCTTTTATATAACCAGGGGGAAATAAAGTTTAAAAGTATACACTTAAAAATAGATTCCAGATATAGTTGGAGATACGTCATTCTTCTAAAGAAAATTCCATTTAAATTCCAGGGCTTTAGGATCAGATACAGGAGGATCGACCAGAAATCCAGCTGCCCATTGTGGGGTTGTTGGTTTCAAACCAAGCTATGGCTTAGTTTCTCGGCATGGCCTCATTCCCCTGGTGAATTCAATGGATGTGCCAGGAATCTTAACCAGATGTGTGGATGATGCAGCAATTGTGTTGGGTATTTATATGATTCCATAGAGTTTCAAAATATTATAAATTTCCCTGGGAAACAATATGTCTCTCATTCCTAAGTATTTCTCCTTACAGGTATGCTGGCCGGGCATGACCCCAAAGATTCTACCACAATACAAGATCCTGTTAAACCATTTACACTTCCCACTTTGACAGATGTGAGCAAACTATGTATAGGAATTCCAAAGGTAACTCTTCCCTTTTATTACTTTATAGAAATGCTATCAAGTCAAACAAACATAAGAGCACAGACTTGGGAAACAGATCAGAGGGGTTTGAATCCTGCTGTGCCACTTTTATTAGCTCTGCAATCTGAGCACATGACTTAATCTAAGCTCAATTTCCCAAGCTGCAAAATGGGGATTAAAACAGTGTTGATCTCAGAGAGCAGTAAGGTGTACATTTGGTAATCATCGTGGGGAAGTAATATACAGCATGATGACTGTAGTTAATACCATATTGCATATTTGAAAGTTACTAATAGAGTAGATCTTAAAATTCTTTTTAAAATATGTCAATTTATTTGACAGAGAAAGAGCAAGCAAGGGAATACGAATAGGGGGAGTGGGAGAGGGAGATGCAGGCTTCCCCCCGAGCAGGGAGCCTGATGTAGGGCTCGATCTCAGGACCTGGGATTATGACCTGAGCCGAAGGCCAGCCCTCAACGACTGAGCCCACCCAGGCGCCTGATCTTAAAGTTCTTATCACAAGGGATAAAAAGCTGTCACTGTGTATGGTGATGGATGTTAACTTACTGTGGTGATCATTTCTTAATATATACAAATACTGAATCATATATTGAAACTATCATAATGTTGTATGTCAGTTATACCTCACTAAAAAAATTAATCATGTTAAGCAGAGGTCTGTAAACATTTTCTGTAAAGGGTCAGTTGGTAAATATTTTAGGCTTTGTGAGCCATATGGTCTTTAGTGTCACTATTTAAGTCCTCCACTGTCATGTGAAAGCAGCTACGGACCATATGTAAATGAAAGAATGTGGCTGTGCGCTAGTAAAACTTTATTTTCAAAAATAACTGGCAAGTTATTTCTGGCTGGGAGGCCATAATCTGCTAATCCTAGATGTAAACAACATAAGCCAGAGCCATACCTCGCATAGTAAAGGCTTAATACATGTTATCTTCTTTACTATCATTATTAATATTGCTACTGCATTTATGACAGTAGCAACCGAGTCATTCATATATGTAAGTCAATATGTTAAATTACCGACCCTTAAAAAACTTTCTAAATTTTAAGCTTAAGCAGTAATTTTTTGGATAATTTTTTGTTGTGGGACACTGTCCTATGCATTGTAAGATGCTTAACAGCATCACTGGCCTTTACCCTTAGAAGTAGCACCCCCACCACAGAACAACCCCACAAACAAACAAAAATGTCTGCAGACATTACTAAAGGTCCCCTGGTTGAGAGAAAGAGGATAAAATTACCCCCAGTTGAGACTGCTGCTGTAGAGAAATACTTTCTTTAAAATTTTCAATTAAGATAATAGCTGTGCCTTCCTTTAAGGAGTTAGAGAGAGCAGAGATTGTAGAAAGAGACTGAGTTTAGAATCCTAGATCTTCTACTTACCTCCTGTGTAGCTTTAGGAAAGTTAACTCGTCCAATCCCAGTATTTTTCATTAATAAAATGAAGGATGATAATAACTACATCGTGTGATTGTTAAAAGCATTAAGTGAGGGGGTGGCTTAGTTGGTTAAGCATCCAACTCTTTATCTCAGCCCAGGTCTTGATCTCAGGGTCGTGAGTTCAAGCCCTGTATTGGGCTCTACTGTGGAGCCCACTTGAAAAAAAAAATGTTCAAACTTAGACTCCTTATACAAAAGTTTCTGCAAAAGCTTTAAGTGAGAGGACCTTTGAAAAGCACCTAGCAGAGTGTCTGATAATGAACATTTAACAAATATGGGTTCTCCAGCCATTTCTCTCATCTTTAATATTGTTATATCCAGCTCATAAATAATTAGTACAGTGCTTGTCATGCCATAAACACTCTTAAATAAGTTCAGTCATTCTAGTTACCTACTAGCAACTTATCAGATTATCTGAAGTATTGCCAAAGGTCCTAAAGTACATATTTTTATAAAATCATCTATACAGATGTTCTAATTTCCATATCTTGACTTTTTCCAATAAGGAATATCTTGCACCAGAATTATCAAGTGAAGTGCGATCTTTTTGGTCCAAAGCTGCTAACCTCTTTGAGTCTGAGGGGGCCAAAGTAATTGAAGTGTCCCTGCCTCACACCAGTTATTCAATTGTCTGCTACCATATATTGTGTACATCGGAAGTGGCATCAAATATGGCAAGATTTGATGGGCTAGAATATGGTAAGATGGCTGTGTTTGGGATTTTTAAGGTAGTTGTCTCCAGCATTTATAAATTTTATACTCATTCATGACAAAAAAAATTATCCCCAGAGATAATATTTAAGGATTGAGACAGATAAACCAGTGAATCCTCTTACCTTTGTCATTTAGCTTTCTGCTTACACTGTTGATCATAAATATCTCTGTATGTTTGTCTCCCCTCTCTGAATTGTGAATATTTTACAGGAATGGTGTCTTCTCTTTGTATTCTCAGTCTCTCAAATGTAGCTCCTGGCACATGGTAGGAGTTCAGTAGATATTTGGAGGGAGGGAGGGAGGAAGGGATGGATGAGGAGGTGAACAAATTAAGTTTCCGTATTAGTTATTTTCTCCTCTGTCCTTGATTCTTAGCAGATAAAGAAGAGGAGCCACTAAGGACAGTCTCCCAAAATATTAATATTGCTCAGAAATGTGAATCTACCCTTGCTTTTCAGCCAAAACTTTCCTTCCTTTTCAAATAATGCCTATCTCTATTTTGTTTTTAGGTCACAGGTGTGACATCCGTGTGTCTACTGAAGCCATGTATGCTGCAACGAGGCGAGAAGGGTTTAATGATGTGGTGAGAGGAAGAATTCTCTCAGGAAACTTTTTCTTATTAAAAGAGTAAGTAATGGGGCACCTGAGTGGCTCAGTTGGTTAACCATCGACCTTTGGTTGAGATCATGATCCCAGCATCCTAGGATTAAGTCCCACATTGGGCTCCCTGCTCAGTGGGGAGTCTGCTTCTCCCTCAGCCTCTCTCCCTGCTTGTGCTCTTTCTTTCAGATAAGTAAATGAAATCATAAATAAAAGAGTAACTAGGAATGTTCTCCATTCTTCAACACTCAAGGGTACATTGGTGTGTCTATCAGATCTTATAAGTTGAGACATTTGCTAAAGAAGCAAAATCCTTATGATTTGAATTAGAAGTCATAACTAGGCCTGTTTATAGTATTTTTAGTTTCTGGTTATTTGAATACAAAAAACATTGACACTCTAGCTAAATGATTAGTACAAAACTAAGTAGGAAACCTTGAAGAATTTTAGCCTCATTAAATGTCCCCTGACTATTATTGCCACATTGGCTTATTGTTGTTAGAGACTTAAGCAGGAAGTTACAGTGGTGTATTTTGAAAAATTTAGTGAATCAGTTTAGTCTTCCCCTACATTATGTATCTGTTTGCTCCAAGAAAGAATTCTAAACAAATAATAATAATAATAAAGGAAGAAAGAATTCTAAATTACTAGGGCTCCTACTTAGATTGTCTTTAATATAAATTTATTCATCATCTTGTGACTAGGATTCATCTTGTATACTATCCAATCTATCTAAGAGGACATGAGAAGTGTGAAAAGGCAAGAATGATAGTTGTAATGAAGAGCTTCCTGGAGTTTTTCTATATTCCCTCAAGGACAGAAAGCATTTTGCTCATCTATCTATCCTCTCAGGGCCAATACTTAGGGTTACTTTTTCCAGAAATATTATTTGAACAGCTATGATGAAAAACAGCATGGAGGCTGCTCAGAAAATTAAAAACAGAACGACCATATATGATCCAGCAATCCTACTTCTGAGAATATATCCAAAGGAAATGAAATCATTATCTCGGAGCATTAGTCAGAATGCTAAGACAGGAAGACAATCTAAGTGTCCAATGGTGGTTGGCTGGGGCTGTGGGCTAGGGGAAATAGGGAGATGTTGGTCAAAGGGTACAGTCTTGCAGCGATTAGTTTTGGAGGCGCTTGGGTGGCTCAGGTAAGCATCTGCCTTTGGCTCAGGTCATGATCCTGGGGTCCTGGGATTGAGCCCCATGTTGCACTCCCTGCTCAACTTCCCCCTCTGCCCCTCGCCTTGCTCACGTTCTCTCTCTCCCTCTCTCATATAAGTAAATAAAATCTTTAAAAAAAAGATGAATAAGTTGAGGAGATATAATATAAAGCATAGTTACTGTAACTAACAGTATTGTGTTATACATTTGAAAATTCTAAGAGAGGACATCTTAAATGTTCTCACCACACCCACACAAAATTATAATTATATAAGGTAAATGTGTTAATTAATCCTATTGTGGTAATCATTTCACAATATATACATGTATCCAATTATCATATTATACACCTTAACATTACACAATTTTATATGTCAATTATATTTTGGTAAAGCTTAAAAACAAAAAACCTAAAAATATTTGATTATGTTCTACAGAACATAAAAGACTCTTTGCCTATAAATCAAAACTATAATGTGATATTACCTCACACTTGTTAGAATGGCTAAAATCAAAAACGCAAGAAACAACAGGCGTTGGTGAAGATGGGGGAAAAAAAAGGAACCCTCCTGCACTGTTGGTGGGCATGCGAACTGGTGCAGCTGCTCTGGAAAACAGTATGGAGGTTCTTAAAAGTAGAATTATTCAGTAGTCACACTACTGGATGTTTATCCAAAGAATACAGAAACACTAATTCAAAAGGATACACGCGTCCCTGTGTTTATAGCAGCGTTATTTACAGTAGCCAAAATATGGAGGCAACTGATGAATGGATAAGGAAGATGTGGTATGTATATATGCAGTAGACTATTACTCAGCCATAAAAAAGAATGAAATCTTAACCATTTGCAGTTGACATGGACGGAGCTAGAGAGTATAATGCTATGTGAAAGAAGTCAGTCAGAGAAAGACGAATAACGTATGATTTCATGCATGTGGAACTTAAGAAACAAAGCAAATGAGCAAAGGGTGGGGCAGGAGGGAAAGGGAGCCAAACCAGAAACAGGCTCTTAACTATAGAGAACATACTGATGGTTACCAGAGGGGAGGTAGGTGGGAGGATGGGTTAAATAGATGATGGGGATAAAGAGTGCCCTTGTCGTGATGAGCACCTAAGCACTGGGTGATTTATGAAATTGTTGAATCACTATAATGTACACTGTGTGGTAATTAACTGGAATTAAAATAAAAACCAATAAAAAAAAAAGACTCTTTTCTGTATTGGCCAGATGACTAATGATTTCGGAGTAGGAAAAGAAAATGAAATGTTGCCGAGAGGTTTTCTAAGCAAAAACTTCCATTAAATGGCAAACATTACATTGGCCAAATATAACTGATTCGAATCAAATTGTTGATAGAACATCTAGGTCACTGTAACAGCATATAAAGAAACTGAAGGAGAGGAGTCTGAAAGCTTCTCCATTGTCACCAATTGAGAGTACTGACAAAAGGAAGTGATAATTTCTGCAGGCATTCCTATCTCCTGAGTCAGGGAACTTAAGTCAGCTTTTTTGTTTTGAGAGGTTCTGTTTGCTTGTTCATTTGTTTTGTGAGGGGAGGACAGACATGAGTGATAGGAAAGGTGGAATTTGGGTATACTTCTTTTTTTAGTCTTAAAAAGTCAATTTAAGTGCCAGGAACTCTAATAACTCCTAACATTTTTTTTCTTCATGTGCTACCTCAGTTTACAATTTTGTCATTCTTCTACTACCTTTTGCTCAAAAAACACAAATTTATTAAGAATCCAGTTTATTTTTAATGAATGTAATTATTTACATTTGAGCCACATTAAAACTGATTTTTACTGTTTGTCTTCAATTCATCCTATCTGTTCTTTTAACTTCTTTTCCTGCCTTCTTTGTCTTTTTTTTTTTTTTTAAGATTTTATTTTTATTTATTTGACAGAGCAAAAGACAGCTAGAGAGGGAACGGAAGCAGGGGGAGTGAGAGAGGGAGAAACAGGCTTCCCGCCAAGCAGGCAGCCCGATATGGGGCTCAATCCCGGGTCTCCAGGGTCATGACCTGAGCAGAAGGCAGCTGCTTAACCAACTGAGCCATCCAGGCACCCCTATTTTGTTTTTAATAACTTTTAATGAGATTTAAAACAAGAAAAAAGTAATTTATATTTGCCTAAATATTTATTATTTCTAGTGCATTTTGTTCCTTTGTGTAGATCCAGATAGCCATCTGGTGTAATTTTCTCTTTCTCTAAAGAACTTTAATTTCTCTTGTAGTACAGTCCTGCCGGCAATGGATTCTTTCAGCTTTTGTTTATATGTAGAAGTCTTTATTTTAATTTTGATAATTTTCTCTGGGTATCAAATTCTAGATTGATAGTTTTTCTTCCAATACCTTAAAGATCTTGTTGTGTTGCCTCCTGACTTTCTGAGAAGTCTGTTGTCATTCTTGTCTTTGTTCCTCTGTGTATAACATGTCTTTCCCCCTTAACTCCTTCCCCCAGTTGATTTTAAGACTTTATCATTGGTTTTCAGGAATTTGACTGTGATATGTCTTGGTATGGTTTTCTGCCTATTTTTCTTGCTTAGAGGTTTGCTGCACTTCTTGGATCTGTGGGTTTATCATTTTAATCAAATTTGGAAAACTTTGGCCACTGCTTCTTAAAATCATTTTTCTGACCTTCGCCCCTCTTTCTGGGACTCCTTTCATATGTATGTTGATCTCTTTGATGTTGTCCCATATTGCACTGATGGCTCCATCCTGGTTTTATTTTTCTTTTGTAGTCTTTTTCTCTGTGCTTCCTTTTGGATAGTTTCTATTACTATCTTCAGAATCATTAATCTGCTGTGTCACCTGCTGTCAGTCACATCCAGGGTTATTTTTATTTCCTACTTTGCATCTTTCATTCATTCTTTCTTTCATTCTTTCTTTCTTTCCTTTCCATTTCATTCCAAGTGGGTCTTCTTATCTCTTCAGTTTCTTCATGATTCCATGTTTTCTTCTACCTTCTTGAACATATGGAACATATTTACAGTAGCTGTTTTAATGTTTTTATCTGCTAATTCGCACATTTCTGTTGTTTCTGGAGCTCTTTATATTGATTGTTTCTTACCCCCTAGTTATGGGTTATAGTTTCTACTTTTTGCATGGCTGGGCATGGTGACTTTTACATTGTCATTTGCTGAATTTTTGTTGCATTCCTTTAAACAGTGTCCTTCAAACTTTGTTCCGGGATGTAATTAAGTTACTTAGAATCTAGTTGGATCCTTTCAGACTTCCTTTTAAAAAAGCTTTGCAAAGATGAGTCCAAAATGGCCTTCAGTCTAGGCTAATTTAACTCTACTTTAGGCAATACCCTTGAAGAATTCTGCCACATGCCTCATGTATTATGAAGTCTTTCCACTTTGGCTGTTAGGAACACAGCCTGTTTCTAGCCCTGTGTGAGCTCTTGCAGTTGTTTGACTTTTCAGTGATTCTTTCCCCAGCCTTGAGAATTTCTTCTCCCTACATGCACAGATCGGTACTGAGCCAAGACCCAAGGGATCACTTTGCAGCTCTCTTGAGCTCTCTCTGTGCACTATTTTCTCCTCTCCAGTACTTGGCCAGCAAATTCCAGTTGTTTTTGCCTTCCTGAACTTCCAGTCCCCGTCTCTGACTTCCTGAACTGTCCCCCTGAAAACTCTGTTTAGGTTCCTCCTGTCTGGGCTAAGGACTGGAAACTGCCTTCAGGCATTATGCTGGGGAAATTAAAGGCTCACTTACTTGGTTCCCTTCTCTCAACACTCCCTCTCTTGAATGCCTGTTGTCTATTATCTGAAAATGATTGCAGGGTAAATTGCTATGGCTAAATACTAGGGTATATTACTATTTACTTTGGCAGATTAAATTCCATCCCTGTATCATTAATGGAAGCAAAAGTTCTGTTATTGAATCATATTTAAAGTAGGAAGAAGTTTAATAGAAAACAAATTTTTGTTTGTGTTTGAATAAAATTGAGGTTTGGGAAATGCTATTAATGACACTCTTTAAGCCACTGAGTGTTATTTTTGCATAAATGATAGATAATCTCTGCATGTATCTCTCTATAGACCCTGTGGTCAAATGAGAGTAAAGAGATTTGGTATTTCTATAGGATTCTTTTAGAGTAAAAAAAAAGATAGCATATTTTTATCTTTATTTTATTTGGTCCTCAGTAAGACTGGAGTAGTCATATCCATTTTTACATTTAAGAAGCTGAAGTTTAAAATAGTACTTTTGCCTGCCTTTGTATCTGCATTAGGAGGATCTAAAGAGTGCCTCCTTTTTCCCTTTCTTTGCATCATTGACTTATAGTCATTTTTATAGCTGGCTAATTTCTTAATCTTGTCAGTAAAGTAAGCATCTTTTCTTGAATTTCACATTTCCATTCCTGGGGTATGCCTACCCATAAAATACAAAATTGCAAACACTGTGTACTTTGTCCAGTTTCTGTTTCCAGAGCCTGTTTCTAGTGTCTACTTATGGTGGCATATAAGAATTTGGCAAAACTTCAGAATCCTTATAATAATGAATTATCGTTATACTTACAGATGAAATAAGACATTATAATAGAAGGAGGATTAGAATAAGCCTCCAAAGACCTAAGTTTTAGTCTTTCTTTTACCACTGCCCATCTTTGTAACCTTTGGAAAGTCATCTAATTGCTATGCACTTGATTTTTTTTTCAACTGAAAATAAAAGTTCTGGTTTAATGATATCCCTGGAAGTGGATAATACCCACTTATTTAATGATACCACTATTTGTAATTATATGTGTATAGTCGTATCTAGCAGTGAGTTCTGATTAAACTCCTGATACACAAATTTTTAGAAATAACAGTACAGTTGAGCAAAAATCATTTACATGTGTTGTTAGGAATCTTCATGGTGCCTGCTTATAAAGGTCAGAATCTAGTCATTATTTAACAAGCCTTGTGTGTGAAAATTGATTAAAAGAAATATAACAGTCCTTAAAATATCATCTGTTTTTCCACAGAAACTATGAGAATTATTTCATTAAGGCACAGAAAGTGAGACGACTCATTGCTAATGATTTTGTGAAGGTTTTCAACGCTGGAGTGGATGTCTTGCTGACTCCCACCACCTTGCGGGAGGCAGTACCATACCTGGAGTTCATTAAAGAAGACAACAGGACACGAAGTGCCCAGGATGACATTTTTACACAGGCTGTAAATATGGCAGGTGAGGGTCCCTTGGGAATGTCCTGGTTTTCTTCAAATTTTTAGACAGGCACCCTGGTCTTCAACTTTGGTTCTAGCTAGACTTCCCTGAAGGCAATAGCTTGTCCTCCTGGAATGCCAGGGACTGTGTGTACGTGGGCGCATGTATGGTCGCTGCACACGCTTACGCACGCACGCACTTGCTCGGAGTCAATCTATGTGAGAGCATCATTTTATCTTTTATTTTGGAAATTTTCAAACCTATGGAAAAGTTGGAAGAATGGTATAATGAATACCAATAGGCCCTTTGCCTGGATTCATTCATCATTTTGCCTTATCTGCTTTCTCCTTCCTCTCTTTCTCTCTGTATACACACACACACACACACACATACACTTTTTTTTAGCTGAATAAGTTGAAAGAAAGTTTCAACATCATGATACTTCACTCCTAAATACTTTAGTATAAATCTTCTAAAAATGATGACATTCTCCTGCATAACCACAATTCTGTTATCAGACCTAGGAAAACTAACATGAATATAATAATATTCCAGATATAGTCCGTATTAAATTTTCTCACTTGTACCAAAAATGTCTTTTATAAAATTGATTTTCCCCCTGATATATTACATTTGTTTATGATCTTTTTAAAATTTAGGACAATACCCCAGTTCTCTGCTTTGGGTTTTTTGGTTTTTGTTTTTTTGGTTTTTGGGGGGGTAGGGGAACACATCAGACTGTTTTTTCTAATTTGTGTTTCAGTCATCAAACAAGATGTAGAAAACTCAAGAGGAGAAGGAAAGCCTATCATATTTCCCCATACTTTTGTTTACTATGTTCATTTCTTCCTGGTATATGAAGATTCTTTGTTTGATCATACCCTTTCTGTTTAAATTCCTTTAGCCATTCTTTATGTCAGCTGTTAACCAGTTCCCTTAACTTTCTAAGAACGCTTGATTTCCTTTCATATTTAAAGGTTATGTTCACTAGATACAGGATTTCAGCTCGACATTTCTTTTCTTTAGCACTTAAAAAATGTTATGCTACTTTCTTCTGGCCTGCATAGTTTCTGATTAGAAATCCTCCACCTTTTAAAATTTTTGTTTTAATTGACATTGATTTTTTTGGAAGAGCCTAGTGCACTTGCCCTCTGGGATGTCCCGTCCATAACCTGGACTTGTCAGGCTGCTTCCTCATGATTAGGTCGAGTCAAACATTTTGACAGGAATGCTGCACACTCCTCATGTCAGCAAAGAGTTAAAGTCAGTTTGTTCCTCTTTTAGAGACCAAATTGATCCCTTAGTTAAGGAAGTAACTACCAGGTTTTTTCCATGTAAAGTTACATTTTTTCCTTTTATCAATTATAACCGATTGGTGAGGTGATACTCTGAAATTGTGTGAATATCCTGTTCCCCCAAAATCTTGAACCCAGTTTTATATCTTTTGATGATCCTTGCCTGAATTATTTCCTAGAGAATGACAAAATGCTTTTTTTCCTGTCATTCTTTCCACATATATAAGCTAGCAGTCTTCTCCAAAGACAATTTTTTTAAATTCAGTGTATTATAAACAATCACTGTCATTATTGGTGTTGATGCTGAAATTGTTTGGCCAACAAGAGCTCTTTCAAGTTGCATGTAACCTTTAGATCTATCCCCATCAATTTCTAAAAACTTCCTTATTTTATGGCATAACAAGATATCCCAGCATCTTTTGCTTTCTTTGCCCCAAACCTGGAATTAAAAATGAGCTACTGTTTCTTATCTATCAGACTGGCAAACATTCACAGCTCAACAACATACTCAGTTGGTAATGCTATAGGGAAAAAGCATTTTGCTAATGAAAGTTCAAAATAGTACAGCTTTTTTGGAGAGGAATTTGGCAATATCTAGTTACATATGCATTTATCTTTTGATGAAACAATCCCTATTCATCTGAGAGACTTTCAAGAACACCAAAAAACGTGGGGCGGCTGGGTGGCTCAGTCATTTAAGCATCTGACTCCTGATTTTGGCTCAGGTCATGATCTCGTGGGTGATGTGATTGAGCCCTGCGTTACTGGGCTCCACGCTCAGTGGGGAGTCTGCTTGAGATGCTCTCCCTTTCCTGCTCTCCTCTCAAATAAATAAATAAATCTTAAAAAAAAAAAAAAAAAAGAATACCAAAAAACATACACACAGTAATTCACCTGGGCATAGTGTGAAATAGATCAATACTGAAAACCTAAATGCCCAACCATAGAAGCATGGGTGAATAAATCATGATACCAGCCACATAATGGAGTGCTATGCAGCTATAAAAAAAGGAATGAAGAAAGTGTCTGTGAATTGATACACTGTGATCTCCAAGATATATTGTTAAGTGAGCAAAGGAAGATACAAAAGCATGCATATTGTATGATTTTTTATCATTTTTTAAACCTTATCTGTCTTATACCTACCAGCACTGGAAAGCAGAAGTCTCCCCTTCTTAGGATGGAGAATTAATCAGCTAATAGGTTTCTTTGTTGTCTTCAGGATTGCCGGCAGTGAGTGTCCCTGTGGCCCTCTCAAACCAAGGGTTGCCAGTAGGACTACAGTTTATTGGACGTGCATTTTGTGACCAGCAGCTTCTTACAATTGCCAAGTGGTTTGAAAAACAAGTACAGTTTCCTGTTATTCAATTTCAAGAACCAATGGGTGATTGTTCATCAGTCTTTGAATTTGAAAAGTTAGCTTCTGTTTCTCAAAAACACTAAGTGATAATATAGCATGCAAATTAAAATAACTTGAAGATTTTATATTTGAGAGAAGTCTGGTGATCCTGCTAAATTCCTGTAATTTAGTTCATTCTCAATACAATCATTCCTTGGAATCACTTTTTAAAACCCTTGTGATACAGTTAATTATAAATCATCTATCAGCATTTATGAAGTACCCACTAAGTGTATGGTACAGGACTTTTACATTAACACAGACACACGTTCCTGGAAAATGATGCATTCTGCAAAAATGTTCATTAGTAAGAACAGAGCTTAGAGTACAAGTACACATAGGGATAAGCCTCTCAGAACTTATATATCTTTATAACCAAAGTGCTAATAAAAGCTGTAATTTGTGCCTCCAGAGAGAACATGAACAACCAGGCAGATAAGCTGTTTAAGTGTAGTGGAGGCTGACTTGGGGGATGTTAAAAATGCACAAAAACCATAAAATGGGAATATTTGCTTGTGAGTGCTGAACAAAGGAGGGAGAAGAAGAGCAGCTCTGAGCAGTGGAGGAAGTGCAACCTGCTGGGGCCCAGGGTCACGCCAGACCTGGGGTATGCCTCTCTGGGGAAGTGCCCAGGTGCAGACGCTCTTGATGTCTCTAAAAATAGAGCTGCAGTGACTGAAAACTTTCTACTGTTTTGCTAAAATGAAGATACGACTTCTGCCATCCCTGAAGCCCACGCCAAGGAACCAGAAAAACTCTATGGGACTTCATTTTCCTGTTTACCAACCACAAATGAACTCGCTGGTGTCATAGAAACATTTGTTGTAACCTAAGAGACTGTGTTGGACTTGCAACTTGGGAGGCAGTGGAGCATGATTTTAGTGAGAAAATTTCAAGATACACAAGTATATTCAATATGAAGAACTGGTGGATAATTTGGTAAGGATGCCAAAGATAGGAGGCCTATAGCCTCCTCTCTTACCCCAGCTTCTCTATTACTTTGGGTTTCCTTACCCCCTTAGCTTTCTTGACAGGTGCTCTCTATTTGGGTGCCTTGAGCCCAAAGAGATATTAAGAAGAATCTGTATTCAATTTGAAAGAATTTTATGAAAATCATAGATTTAACCATTATGAAGTCTCATTATTGGACTTGTCTTTGCCAGAACACCATTGTCATCTCATGTTGATCAGGTCTTATTTGGCACTTACGTATTACTGATAATTCTAAGTAGGAAGTTGAATTGTTACTTAATGAATATACTTCGTTTAGTAAGGAAAAAGTCTTCTAAATATAAAGTACATGTGGGAAAATTCTAAGCGGCAGAACCTTCTGCAGAGCCACTGGAATCTTGCATGGTAGGAAGTTAGCTTGCCTGTTACTTTCAATTCGTAGTTTTCTCTCCTCCCAGGATTCTTCCACTCCCAAATAGTCTGACAAACTTTATATAAAATCTTTCTATGCCAGCTCCACTAGTTTCCTTATAAATCATAATTCTGATTCCCTGAAAGAGAAAGAAATTCATGAGAGAGAATTGCATTTTTTATGACAAGGAAAGCCATCTTAGTTTGAAGGAGCTAATATGATGTAAAAAGCAAACAAAGAACTCTTTGCCCTAGTCTTTTTTTAATGTGTGTATGATCTGGGATGAATTTTTTTCAAAGGATATTTATATAATTTCTCTTATTCCTGTATCTCTCCTTGAGCTACACTGATGATTTGAATCTGGAAATAGGGAAGTGAAACATTGACTGTTCTCACATAATAATACCCAAGTAGCATGAAATAATACCTAATTTGTTTCTCTTTTGTCTCCATCTTTACCCTAAATCTAGTAGATCTCATTTTACCAAATCGGTGTCTGGGAATTTAAGTGGGAAATGGCTTCTGTATCTCAGCTAATTAAGTCCTGAAATTCTTAGCAATTCTGAAAGGCAAAGGGGAGGGACTGCAAGTGTAAGGAGAGTTCCCTGATAAGACACAGCAAAACAAAGAAAGTTAGATTCAACCACAAAAGCATCACTAAAGTGAAAAAATGTGATGAGAGATCACACAACCTGGCACCCCAACACTACTTAGAGCCCAGGGAGCAAGTGGGAAAGTCAGTGTTCCGTGCTGGCCCCCAGAGTTACCAAGAAAATCTCTTGAAACCAAGGAGGCAGAGTATTCTCTTTGGCTCTGTGCTACCAGGTCATCAGGAACACAGAGGACCTTGAGCTGGCTAGAAAAGACAACCTGATACCAAAAAGGAGCTTCTAAAAGTGATAAGGAACAGTGACCCTATTAGGAAATCACCTGTGCCTTCTAACGTAGATAAGAAATACCTTTAGGATTTTATTTTTTATTTATTTTTTAAAAGATTTTATCCATTTTTTTAAAGATTTTATTTATTTAACAGAGAGAAAGATCACAAGCAGGCAGAGAGAGAGGAGGAAGCAGGCTCCCTACTGAGCAGAGAACCGGATGTGGGCCTCTATCCCAGGACCCTGAGATCATGACCTGAGCCAAAGGCAGAGGCTTTAACCCACTGAGCCACCCAGATGCCCCACCACCCCTCCACCGCCCCCTGCTTTAGGATTTTAGACTTAAGGACTGTGAAGAGAACTGTCATGGCACCAGTAGGTAGAGCTCAGGGATGCTGCAAACTGCCATTCCCTGCTCCAGTCAAGGAAGGGGAGCAAGCTAATGGAATTTTCACTATAGCTTCTGTTCTGAATTTTCATTCATTAGCTACTTTTGATTTCCCTCCCTTTCCTCAAGCATCTGATTATCTATACCAAGGTTAAATGCATGTTGACTGGGCAAGCCTGGGGTAAGATGTGTTCATTGTATTTAGAAGCACCAGAGGACAATTTACAGTAGAAGATCTTGCTCAGTTATTTCATGACCTAAGTAGTGTGTACGCTAGAACGTAAACCTGAAGATTTAATAAGGGTAAATGACATGAGAAAAACCCAGCCAACATTAAATAAAAGTAATTATCACAGTATTTCAGAGGGCTTTTTTTTTTTAACTTTCTTTTTCTTTACACCTCAATGGGATATATGTCCAGAAGGATTCTAGGCAATTTATTAAAAACATTACAAGGGTATAAAAGTAAGTAGTTGAGAAAATCAGTAAAGTGACTAAAAGTAACAAAAAAGGAAAAAGCTAGAAATGAAGTTTAAAAAAAAAATGCTTCTCAAGGTCTTTAGTTGCTTAAGGCTGTATAGTATGACACAGTGGGACTGTCCAGTAGCTTACTTAGTGGATAAGGCCGATATAAAAATCAAATAAACTTGGGTGTGAACCCTATCATTGCCATTTACAAACTGTGTAACCTATCTGAGCTTCAGTATCCTGCCTTGTAAAATAGAGATAATATTTACAGCAAGGGTTGGTTGGGAAGATTAAATTTAAATATGCATACTGAAAACACCTAGCATGATGCCTGATAGACTAAGTGCTTAATAATTTGTAGCTGTAAGTAATGCACATAATTATAAACTTAGGTCATTTTCTGATACAGTTGACCCTTGAACAACACAGGTGTGAACTGCATCGGCTCACTTACATGTGAGTTTTTTTTATAAGTACAGTACCATACATGTATTTTTTCTTCCTTATGGTTTTCTTAATAAAATTTTCTCTAGCTTACCTTATTGTTACAAATACAGTATATAACACATTATAGATCCCCAATGATCTGGCTTTCTTTGAGGATGAAGTTTAAAATATCAGGAAGAATTGATGGCCTGCCTATTTCTAAAGCAATTTCCATGAGCTTTTTTGGGATAAAAATGGGCTAACAGCGTTCAAAGCCCTGAAGGTCTTCAAAAGGCCTCTGTGCTCTGCCAGTCAAATGATGAGCAAGACCAACATGCTCTTTTAAAAACAAGGCCTCCCGGGACCCCTGGGTGGCTCAGTTGGTTAAGTGACAGCCTTCGGCTCAGATCATGATCCCCAGAATCCTGGGGTTGAGTCTGACATTGAGCTCTTTGCTCAACCGGGATCCTGCTTCTCCCTGCTTTTCCCCCTGCTTGTGGTCTTTCTTTCTGACAAGTAAAATCTTTATAAAAAAAAAAAAAAAAGATGAAGCCTCCTAAAATATGGCTATCCCATATTACTGGGGATGGGGGGATAGGGAATGCTTTGGACAGAGCCAAGTTCTTCCTCATAAAACTCAGTTCCATTCCAATATATACATAGATACACAGATAACTGAAGCCCCAAATTACAGTATCTTCACTGCACTTTAACATAGGAAAAATTTAAGGCCAGTGTTACCAATAACCTGCTCATATAGCCATCAGGGGGAAAAAAGTTAATAAAGTACCCATAGAGCATCTAATGGAACTATTTCCCAAGATAAATTTTTTTTGCAAAATGGACCTACAGACTAACGTGGTAGACTTTGTATCAGATATCTGCCAACGTGGTAAGTTTTAGCAGAGTTCATTTAGCAGGACCAGGTTGTCTATAGAGGCCAATCATAGCATAGAATTCTTACCTCTCTGATGTCTGTGATAGGGGTCAGGGGCATGGGCATCTTAATCATCCCAAACTGGTTTCAGGTCATTAACATACAAACGAAAAGGAAAGGAGGCTGGAATTCAGAGTTTTAAGACTCACAATAACAAAGTAAATTCTAATACAGTATTCTCAGAACCCTTTTATAGCACGCATGTAAAAATATATAGAGCATCAAATTACACACAAATTAGTTTCTTAGTTCTGCCAGTCTGTTTCTTTGTGGAAATGGCAGGTAATTGGTGCAGAATTAAGGTAGTGTTAAGGGGAAGTGAGACATCATAAAGTGAAAATCAGAATTTAGAGCTTAACGGAATTAGAGGGTAGAAGAGAAAGGAGGGAAAGAAACACGATTTTTTTTCCTGAGAAATGCTCACAACTAGAAGAATGATGCCATTCTTATTAAAAACAAAGAAAAGTAAAATGATTTGTACAGGCTGAAGATGAATATCACAATCAGGTGGAAATACCTAATGTTGGGAGAAGAGGCAAGTAAAATGGAGTTTGGGGAGTCAAAAGGATGATAGTGAAGTCTTCACATTGAGTCTCTTCCCCCACATTGTATGATGAAAATTTTCAAATACAAAACACACTCATCCCCTATATTCTACCACTGCAATTTTACTATATTTCCTTTATCACATATCTACCCTCTATTATCTCTATTCATCCATCAATTTACCTTATTTTTAAAATATATATATATTTTATATATATATATATATATATATATCAAAGCGCATTTTGCCCTAAATATTTAAGCATACCATTGACCTGAGTTCAATATTTGTTTATGGGTTTTTTTAAATGTAAAACTTACATGCAATCAAATGCACAAATCTTAACTATACGTTCCTTGAGTTTTGACAAATGCGTATACCTGAGTAACCCAACCTTATCAACATAGAGACCACAGTACTGTAATTGCTGTCACTCCAGAAAATGCTCATGTCCTCCGTCAGTCCCTGCGCCCACCCCTCCCCAGCCAACCATTCTTCAGATTTTTCCCCAACACATTTAGTCTTGTTTATTCTAGAATTTCACATGAACGTAATCTGCATTGGGTTACTTCAAAGATTACTAGGAGGATGCAAGCTCTCAGCTCTTGAATCTGATTTGAACAGATTTTAAGAGGTTTGCATTTTTAAGTTACAAAGGTAATGTATGTTCTCTGTGCTGTTGGTGAGAGAGAAAACAGAAAAACACCAAAAAAGAATAAAAAATCACTTGTTACCTCACATGTGTATATATAAATACACATGTAGATATATATATTTTACTAACAAAACTGGTGTCCTATTTCGCACAGCTGTGTAACCATCAACACTGGGTTCCAGAACTTTTCATCAGAACTTTTCATTATGTCCATAAGCAGTCCTATCCCATTCCACTCTCAGCTCATATCTTCTTCTATGAATGTGTCTTTTCTGGACATTTTGTTTCATTGGAATCATACAGCATGTCAGTAACCTTTTGCATCTGGCTTCTTTTACTTAGCAAAAGGTTTTCAAGGTTTATGAATCTGTCAATGTCTTATTGCTTTTTAGGCCTAAATAACATTCCAATGTGTAGACATACCACGTTTTGTCTATTTATTCATCAACTGATGGACTTTTGGATTACTTTCATTTTTGGAATGAATAATGTTGCCATAAACATTCATATACAAGTATTTGTGTGGGTGTGTTTTCATTTTGCTTGAATATATATCTAGGTATAGGACTAGTGGGCCATATGGTTACTGTATTTAACCTTTTTTCCCGTCTTTTAAACATTAAACTTTTTTTTTTTAAGATTTTATTTATTTATTAGACAGAGAGAGAGAGATCGCAAGTAGACAGAGAGGCAGGCAGAGAGAGCGGAGGAAACAGGCTCCCTGCTAAGCAGAGAGCCCAATGCGGGCCTCGATCCTAGGACCCTGAGATCATGACCTGAGCCGAAGGCAGAGGCGTTAACCCACTGAGCCACCCAGGTGCCCTCCGTCTATTTAATTTTTTTTTTTTTTTACCTTGTCAATTTAGTATCTTTTTTCTTTTTTCTTTTATTGTTACTAAATTTTTTTTTCCAGTGTTCCAAGATTCATTCCCCATTCCCCACATGAGTGCCCCACGTTTTAGGTGTCCCCAGTACCCACCACCAGGCTCTCCCATCCCTCCACTCCCCCCCCCAAGTCCCTCAGTTTGTTTTTGTGTCCAAAGTCTCTGTTGTTTCATTTCCCTCCCTAGATTACCCTAGTTCCCATTTACTTTCCTTCTCCCACTGTCCTCCAGTTTACCCCTCATGCACCGCAAGTAAGTGAAACCACGTGATACTTGACTTTCTCTTCTTGTCTTATTTCACTCAGCATAATCTCTTCCAGTCCAGTCCATGTTGCTACAAAAGTTGGATATTCATCCTTTCTGATGGAGGCATAGTATTCCATTGTATATATGTACCCCATCTTCTTTATCCATTCATCTGTTGATGGGAACCTTGGCTCTTTCCACAGTTTGGCGATTGTGGCCATTGCTGCGATGAACATTGGGGTGCATATGGCCCTTCTTTTCACTACATCCGTATCTTTGGGGTAAATGCCCAGTAGTGCAATTGCAGGGTCATAGGGTAGCTCTATCTTTAATTTTTTAAGGAATCTCCACACTGTTTTCCAAAGCGGCTGCACCAGTTTACA
>PITA01012515.1:0-51225 GCA_004023965.1 Spilogale gracilis
GAGAGAGAGAGGGAAAAATTCAGTTGGGATCTCTTTTAATTGGCGATGTCGAAAAGGTAGCAGGTTGGGAAACAGTTGTTGTCCCAATATATTATTGGGTCTGTGATTCACAGGAGTTCCAAATAAAGCCCCTGGCTTACAGCTTTTAAATTGCTCATGGGGCGAGTTTAAGATCGCGCTCTGAGTGGTAATGGCGGCTGTTGTATTGAAGGAGCTGCATAGGTAAGGGCTGGACAAGGACTTCTCCTCGAGTTGTTCTCAGCTAGTCACTGGTAGCTTAGGAGGTCCGTATCTGCTAATGAAATACTTTAATCGATGAATCCCCTCCATAGAGTGAGAAAAATTCTCTTGATGAGAAGTTCTCCCTTTCCATGCTGTGAAGGAAGCCCCAGTGAACAGGGGAGGATATCTGTCTCACCATTTACATCGATGGTTCCTACAAGCAGTGTCTAGTGACATCATCCAGGCTCGGTGGGGGGAGGGGCATACAGAAGCAGGTGGGGTAGGACCCATTGGTGTGTCATCATGGCCGCCATGGAGTGGGGCTGATTTGTGTAGGGAGGACTCACCTTGATTCCCTAAGTTCCTCAGGACCATTGTTGAAATAGGACTCAGTGGGAAATATGGATTTGGGGTAGCCTGCTGAGAATATTCTGTTAAAACTGTGAATTTGGAGAAGCAGTGTGCCTGCATTATAAGCCAGTAGGAGGGGAGTAGGCAGCAATGGGTGAGACGTGGGAGGTGGGATGTGAGAAGGAATGTCAGCAAATGGAGAAAGAAGAGCCAGGGGTCAGGAAACAGGTTATACTACTGACGCCTGGACCGTGGGTCCTTCGACAACTGTGCAGCACGTGCCGTCCCCAGCAGGAAAGCCGATTAGAAAATGAGAATTTCATTTTAGAAATTGCCCTGGGAGTTCCTGCTTATTACCAGAGGCGTTCCTCATCCCTGACAGCCGCTGATGACCTCTGATGGGGCCGTGGCCTGCCCAGCCACCCATGTTACCTCATTATCATATATATTAATGATGTTGAGGAATTGCATCATCCTGGGCCACAAAAGATCATCATTATTGTATGATAATACAATAATCGTATGCGTCCAGTGCCAGGCAGGAAATCGCGTGTCATTGCTCTAACGAGGCCGCGTGGGAGCGGAGTTCACAGCACAGATCCCATCAGAAAACCTCTCTCGGGTCCTTCCCTGCCTCCATTTCAGGGTAATAACTCGCATTACTGTGTTTTTTTAGACAGTGAGAGCAGAGGCGGGCCAAATTTGGCCTACCACCTGTTTCTATACTGCCAGGAGCTGAGCATGGCGTTTACATTTGTAAATGGAAGAAAAGAAATCAGAAGAACATTTTGTGACCCGTGAATATTACACGAAGTCCGGATACCGGTGTCCGTGAAGTCTGATGGGAGCAAACCGTCACCCACGTATCCCGTTGTGTTTGGTGGCTTTCACAGGGTGGAAACAGAGGGGGGGCGGTTTCGGTGGAGACGGTAACAGGCCACGAAACCTAAACTCTTTCCTGCCTGGCCCTTCACGGGAGAAGTCTGCAGGCCCTTAGACTGCTGGGAGCAGGGTCCCTCAGTTAGCTAATAAAGTTACTTCTGATCCAGAGCAGATGACCTCATCCTGGCTGTTCTCGGGCCACAAAATCCCTCCTTTGATTCACCACAGACCAGGATTCTGCCATCATCCTGGGATGTGTGAATGGCCTTGGAACTGGGAGGTTAGTGGGGAATTTTGCAGGGACTCTCTTAAATTGAGACAGGGCTCTTGGAACTAAGGATGATATTTCTAAACCTTTCTAGATATAACACAGGATCTTTCTGCACCAAGAGAGGGGTTAGAAATATTGACAGTAAAGTGATCAAGATTCAGCCAAATTTTGGGGTGCCTGGGTGACTCAGTGGGTTAAAGCCTCTGCTTTCGGCTCAGGTCATGGTCTCAGGTTCCTGGGATCGAGGCCCGCATTGGGCTCTCTGCTCAGCAGGGAGCCTGTTTCCTCCTCTCTCTCTGCCTGCTTGTGATCTCTCTCTGTCAAATAAATAAATAAATAAAAATCCTTAAAAAAAACCCAAAAAACATTCAACCAAATTCTGGCCACTTTTCTTTGCTGTCCCAACCTTCAACGGGTTTTCCCAGAGGAAAACTGAGATTGACAGCCTGTAGGAGCTCGGGAGTATCCAAATTACTGACATTTATCCGTTTGAGGTTTGGGTGACATTTTACAGGTTTCTTATTTGACTCTAACTTATTGCCCATCCCTGGAAATAATATCAATAACAATATAAGTTCTGTAGTTACAGCACCACGGCCCCAGCCGGGAGGCCTCGCATGGCTGGGTAAAGCACCTGCCTGCGGGCTCATGTTCCACTGCGGAAATACATGCCCGTCTCTGTGTGCCCTTGCAATTTTCAACTGTTCAGGGTCAGGGGTTCCCAGACCTTTCAAGAGGGACAAAGCATGATTCTCCTGGTGCCTCCGTAGACTCTTATTTTGTTTTAGGCCCTTAGAGTTAGGACGAGGCTTCTCCTGTCCTGGGGCAGGCTTTGGGCTCAAGGGGGAGGTATGAAATGAAGCTGACTCATGATAAGTTCTTACCGGTTGTGCTCATCTAGCCCCTGGGCTGAGCGTCCCTCAGATCCTGCCCTCACCACTGACATGGGCTTGGTGAGGGGTGCGCACCCCGCGAGGTGGGTTAACTCAAGAAGAAGCAATCGCTGATGTTGGGGGGTAAGATCCGGCCTCCAAGGGAAGCACGGGTAGGCCCTGCTCCCTCTGATTTCTTACTCCAAGTGGAGCTGAATTTAACAAAGGGACAGTCATAACAGCGAAAACAAAAATAAATATATAACAGCAGACACTTATTCAACACTTCCCGTGTGCCAGGAACTGCTCTGAATACCCTACACGAGTCAATGAATTTAATATCTGCCTCGATCACATGAGAGACGATTATTCTTTGCACTTAACAATGAGGAAGCAGGGCGCCTGGTGGCTTCAGCTCAGATCATGATCCTGGAGAGCCGGGACAGACTCCCACAGCTAGCTCTCAGCTCCACAAGGTGTCTGCTTCTCCCTCTGATTTTCTCCCCCCTCATGTTCTCTCTCATTCTCTCTCTCTCAAATAAATAGGTAAATAAATAAATAAATAAATAAATAAATAAATAAATAAATAAAAACTTTTTTTTAAAAATGAGGAAACAGAGAAGTAGAGAGACGGACCTCCTCTTGGGTGGCATAGCGTAGCAGAAGAGAAGAAATCACATTTAGGTGGTTAGAGATCAAGTACAGTAGGGGAAAATCTCTGTTTTCTGCAGTGCTCACACAGTGTGACAAAAAAACTGTGCTCCAAAAGTATGGTTGGAGGAGCAGAAGATAAATCCCAACTTTGTCACATCTGGGGAACTCCGTTGTTTAATGTAAGGGTGCTTAGACTGCTGAAGAATTTCTTTTTCTTTTTCTTTATTTTTGTCGGAGGATCTCAGCGGTGCCAGTTTGAGCCCCACGTTGGGTGTAGAAATTATTTAAATAAGTAAATAAAAAATTTTAAAAAATAGAGTTTCATACTCTACTGACTGAGCCAGCCAGATGCCTCGAATTTCTTATTTTTAAAAGTGGTGCTGGGTACAAAATAAATCATAAGCAACATTTCTTTTAAAAAAGTTCTGATTTTCTTTTATTACGACTCATTTGATTTTCCTTACCCACTTTACCTTATTGTTACTATCAGAGAACAATTAAATGAGAGTAGATAAAACGGAACATCTGTGTACCTGCCACTCAGTTGAGGGGAGGATGTTTCTTTGGCAGTTACCCTGTGCCCCTCCCTGACGCTGCCCCCTTTTTTTCCTCAACTAGAGGCAGCAACTGTCTCAGTTCTCCGCCCAGCTCTTCTCTGTAGTTTCATCATATGTTTGTACCCTTAAATCAGAAATTGCTTAGCTTTCTTCAGTTTTGAACTTGATAGAAATGCAAGTGTCCCGTGTGTCTTTTTGGTGGCTTGTGTTTTCACGTAGCATTGCATTCCCAAGCTTCATCTATGTTATACGTAGCTGTAGTTTGTTCAGTTTCTCATGGCTGTGTGCTCCCCAGTGTAAAAATATAATGCAGTGTATTACCCATTCTGTTGATGGACTTTTGGATTGTGTCCAGTTCTCATTAGAGATATTGTTGCTTTGCTTTTTTTTTTTTTTTTTTTAAGTAATCTCTATGCCCAGCATGGGGCTCGAACTCACAATGCTGAGATGCTGAGATCAGGAGTCGCACACTCCACCCACCCAGCCAGCCGGGCGCCCCAGGGATATTGTTGCTTTGAACATTTGTGTTAAATGCCTTTTCTTAAAACCAGTGATCAGGAGGACTCACTGAAATAGTTTTCCGATGGACGGACTGTCTTACAGTTTAATGAAAATGGTAATACCTATTTTTTTGCACAGATAGGTGTAGTGTTTATTTGGGGATGCAGATTGCATATTAGATGGATTTCTTTTTTAAGATTTTTTATTTATTTGACAGAGAGAGACACAGCGAGAGAGAGGCAACACAAGCAGAGGGCGTGGGAGAGGGAGAAGCAGGCTTCCCACTGAGCAAGGAGCCCGATGTGGGGCTCGATCCCTGAACCCAAGGATCATGAGCTGAACTGAAGGCAGATGCTTAATGACTGAGACACCCAGGCGCCCCTCAGTGGATTTATTTTTTTTTTATTTTTATTTTTTTTTAATTTTTTTAAATTTTTATCTTATTTATTTGACAGCGAGAAGCACAGTCAGAGAGGGAACACAAGCAGGGGGAGTGAGAGAGGGAGAAGCAGGCCTCCGACCGAGGAGGGAGCCCGATGTGGGACTCGATCCCAGGTCTCCAGGATCATAACCTGAGCCGAAGGCAGTCGCCCAACCAACCGAGCCACCCAGGCGCCCCAGTGGATTTATTTTTAATTGATTTTTTGGTTAGCTTTTCCCAGAATTGACAGTGATTCGTATGTTTTATTTTCTAAACAAATTGAAGCATTTATTGTAAAAATCACTGGAAAATGAGTCCAATTTTACAGTAGAGATTTTACATGTATTTTAATCAAATAGGTGTTTGGAAATACTAAGTACTTTTAACTAGAATGTGAAGTACTTTCTTTCTAAGAGAAATCTTAAATAAGCTTTTGTTGTACAGAGGAACAAACACTGAATAGCTCGTTCTCTTAGATAACACGGGTCTTTGCCCCACCCCCTGTTTATTTGGAGACTAGAAAAGAGATGTTTAATTTGGGCATTTTTCAACTATAAAGATAGTCCTCAAGACCTTTCTGAAACAATCCACAGAATTATACAAAGGCACAGAGGTTTAAAGCTGGTAGGAATCAATAGGCCCTTCCGCTGTTTTTGACTGGAAAGAAGACAAAGCCCAGAGTAACTAAGTCACTTAACCAAGGTCCCGGCTGAGGCCTTTACTATGCCTTTTAAATACAGCTTCTCTAAACTAGCCATATGGACCTGGAGTTCTGCTTGGAAACTAGAAGCCAGCAGCATCTTGTCATGGCTCTATTTTTGCTTCAGTGCATCTTAGCCTATTTAGCATCATTTAAAAAATGGAATCATCAATGAAATCTATCATGACAGGGTAAGTTTTGATTTTTCCATTGCTTTTCGCCACCCTGTCAACTGTGCTGACCGTGGAAAGATGGTACTTGGCTCCCAGGGCCTGGCTTCTGTCACCCACGCTATTTCCACTGTCTCGTGCCTCCGCTGCTGCCGCCTGCATTGGAGGAGAAGCTCTAAGCTTGAAGACTCCCGCTGCCGGGTCACCCAGCACTGGCATGGGGTGACCTTGACCTCAGCTTGTCCGCGGGCTGGCCTGGGGCTTTCCCCCTGAGGGAAATGGCAATTTTGCTAGAGAGATCTTAACCAGGTCACTTGGATTAGACTGGGTTATGGGGCAGTGAGTTCTGTGCATTTAGGGATGGGTGTGAGGCTCTTCATGTTGGGGGCGGGGGGGTGGGTTTTGACTTTGTTCTCCTTAACGATAGTCTCCAAAAGTTTACAGTCTGTTTTGAGAACAGCTGGGAAAGGAATAGGTCCGGGAGATGGGCGTGCACGTTGAGTTGGTGACACAGGCAAGCTGCCCTGCTTTTCCTGGCCGCTCCCTCATGGGCTGGTGGGAGATGGGTGTGTCCTAGCCCCGGTGCCCCTGGGTTTACTTAGAGACCGATGGAGCTCAATCTCCCGAATCTCACGGGGACAAAGGAATTCACCTCTGAAATACACTTAAAATACATATATAGGGGCGCTGGGTGGCTCAGTCTTTAAGCGACTGCCTTCAGCTCAGGTCATGATCCCGGAGTCCTAGGGTCGAGCCCCACATCGGGCTCCCTGCTTGGCAGGAAGCCTGCTTCTCGCTCTCGCACTCCCCCTGCTTGTGCTCCCTCTCTGGCTGTGTTTCTCTCTGTCAAACAAATCAATAAAATCTTTAAGTAAAATAAAGTACATCTATATCTCCTACATGTGTCCTTAGGTTTCTGCATCAGAGAAGCCGGGGAATGCATCTGCAGAGACTCCGAGGTCACAGAGATTGCTAGATGCACAGCTAGATACACAGCTGCTGGCCTCTTCCCCTGCACCGGGCTCCAGCCCCACCTGGCTTAGCCAGTGGACTGCACTTCCCTATACTGAAATTCTGTACTTATTTGACCGCCTCCCCTGTGGCGCTGGGAGCTTCCGTCGGGCAAGAATTCTGCCTGATCCGTCTTTGTGCCCCTGGCCCCTAGCATATTTTGGGTGCTTAATAGGTGGGGTTTTGAACCTTACTGAAATTTACTGAACCCGCTGAGATGTGTCTCTGGTGTTGTCTTATTTGAGGCAATGCCTTTTTCTCTTGCTCACCTTCTCCCTGCTTTCTCTGCGCAATCAACCTTTCTCCTCTCGAAGGACCATCTTGATCCTACACCTCCAGCTTTCAGATGTTGCTACTCCCCGCCTCCCCAGGCCCACTTCTTTTTTGATCTAAGAATTTATAATATGCAGCTTGTCACACTTGACTAATAGACTTTATTACATAGAACTGTCCACTCTTATGTGCGAATCCTTAAATTAAGCCCTTATTGTTCCTATTGAAGTGTCCGCTGTTGTTTTAATTCTCCAAGTCCACAGTGATCGTACTTTCCCAGGAGGGATGATGGTCCGTTTCAAGTCAATCTCGAAGACTGCAGTGTGTCCTGCGGGGGTGGGGGATGGGAGCTCAATGACAGCTGTTAGACAGTACATAGCAGCCCCTCACAACGGCTTAAACATGAAAAGGGAATGGGAGTAATAGAATATGCTGGAATCTGATGAGGACACTGCGTGCTAGCAGACAACGGGTGTGGAACTTGCAATTGTAGACAATGACTATGCCTCGTAAGACCAGAGCCCCTGAACCCTTAGCCCCATGATGCCCCAAAAGAAAGGCTGGCGGAATCACCGTCCAGGTGGCAAGGTAGCTCAGGGAGCTTTATATTCTCTTGCCATGTAACATCTGTTCCGTTCTTCCTTAAGCTTCCCTATAATAGAGACATAGAGTTCTTGCCACTTTCATGTCCCATAAAGTTGACGATCAGAATAATTGAAAATCCTCTTAGGACTTTGAGGTGTGAAAAGCACTAAGAAACTGAAAGAATTAAGTCACCTAGTACATAAAGCTGGTATTAAACATCTTTGATGAAAGAATCCATCCCATGCTGGCAGTTATGGAAAGATGCCCTGAAATGTTCAAAGCATCATTGCAGAGTGTAACCCATTTGGAAATAAAATTATTAATGAACTTGCTTGCCTCTTTTTGGGCACAGGAAATTGTGCAGATTTTTTTCAGGTTTTATACAAATCAGATTCTGAACAAGTATTTTTTTTAAGATTTTATTTATTTCTTTGACAGAGAGAGCGTGCAAGCAGGGAGAGCAGGAAGGAGAGGGAGAAGCAGATCCCCTGCTGAGCAGGGAGCCCACCATGGGGCTCGATCCCAGGACCCCAGAGATCACGACCTGATCTGAAGGCAGATGTTTAACCAACTGAGGCACCCAGGTGCCCTAGGTTCTAAACAAGTTCATCGGAAATTTATAATGTCTGCATTAGAAACTTCAGGGAGTTAACAATGAGATATTACCTCTCACCTGTCAGAATGGCTAAAATAAAAAATGCAGGAGACAGCAAGGGTTGGCAAGGATGTGGAGAAAGAGGAACCCTCGGGCACTTTTGTTGGGACCTGGCAACTGCTGCAGCCCCTGTGGAAAACAGTAATGGAGGCTCCTCAAAAAAACTAAAAATAGAACTACCATGGGATGCAGAAATTCCACTACTGGGTGTTTACCTAAGAGATTTAAAAAATGTTAATTCAGAGGGATACATGCACCCCTGTGTTTACTGCAACATTATGTACAATAGTCAAATTATAGAGCGGCCCGTTTCCATCAGTAGATCAATGGGTAAAGAAGATGCAGGGCACACTGTGCACGTGTGTGTGTGTGTGTGTGTGTGTGTGTGTGTGTGTGTGTTTAAAATGGAGTATTAGCCATAAAAAGAATGAAATCTGGTCATTTGCAAAAACATGGATGGATGTGGGAGGTATAATGCCAAGTGAAATAAGGCAGCCAGAGAAAGACAAGTACTGTACAATTTCACTCATCTGTATAACTTAAGAAACAAAACAAGTGAACAAATAAAAAAGAGAAAACAAAAAAATAGACCTTAAATACAGAGAATAAACTAGTAGTTGCCAAAGGTCAGGTAGGTGGGGAGAGGGATAAAATAGGTGTGGGGAATTAAGAGCACATTTATTTTGATGAGCACTGAGTAATGTATAGAATTGTTGAATCACTATATTGTACCCCCCAAATTAACAGAACACTGTACATTCATTATATTGGAATGTAAAAGAAAAAACTAGTGAATTATATTTAACTCTTAAATGATAGAATGATCCATGCTGAACTTTCTGATTAGAACAGAGAAAAGTTGGGTGCCTGGGTAGCTTAGACAGTTGAGTGTCCAACTCTTGATTTTGGCTCCAGTCATGATCTCAGGGTCCTGGGATCAAGCCCACATCAGGCTCCCCGCTCAGCAGGAAGTCTGCTTGAGGAGTATCTCTCTCCCTCCCCCTCTGTGCCTCACAGGCGTGTGCACTCTCTCTCTCCCCCAAATAAATAGATCTTTAAAAAAACAAAACACAGAAAACATCCTTGTTGTTTCAACTAGAGTTCATTAACAAAAAACTCTCAAGCACTTATCCCCCAGGTGTGATGACAGAGCATCAAAGTTTTTGTCCTCCTTCTTGTGGGAGAAACAGAGGAGTAAATACGAAGTCACCGGTACTGTATCAAGTGGCAAATCCCATGACGGGGGTAGGTAGGTGTGCTGAGGGGCACCTACCCCAGACAAGGGCTTGTGGCATCAGTGAGGGAAGGCCAAGGGAAGGCAGCCTCTAAGCTGAGGCCTCCAGGATGAATAGACAGAGGCAGACAATTCTAAAATGAGTTCCTTTTCCTGAATGTTCTAGCAAATAGAATAGAACATTATTTTGGTGGTGTTGAGGATCTTGTGAGCAGTCTTTATGTAGGCGTTGTAACTGTAGTTGTATACAACATTAGTAGAATATTAACAATAATACTATCTGAAATGCCTCTTTGGAAGTTGTATTTTAAAAATAAACCCACAGGGATGCCTGAGTGGCTCAGTCAGTTAAGCCTCTGCCTTCATTCTGCTCAGGTCATGATCTCAGGTCCTGGGATCAAGCCAGACGTCGAGGCTCCCAGCTCAACAGGGGAGTCTGTTTCTCCCTCTGCCTCTGCCCCCCTCCATGCTCATACTGTCTCTCTGTCTGTCAAATAAATGAAAACAGCATCTTTAAATGTAAACCTATGTAGGGGCGCCTGGGTGGCTCAGTGGGTTAAGTGACTAGCTCTTGAGCTGGGCTCACATCACCATCTCTGGTCCTGGGATGGAGCCCTGTGTTGGGCTCTGTGCTTAATGTACAATCTGCTGGTCCCTCTCCCTCTGCTCCTCCTCCCTCTCTTTCTCTATCTCTCAAATAAGGAAATAAAATATTCAAAAAAATAAAAATAAAAAATAAACCCACATAAACTCGACCTAACAGTTGTGTACCAGAAGGAGAATGCAAACCGGTAAGGTAAGTTGTGTGTTTTTGAATCATGGGTCACCGTTGCTTCAGAAATGCCCTCTTTTCATAGCTACTACCATAAGGGGTCAGGAGAGCAGCCATGTCTCTTGATGAAATTAGGGCTTTATTTTACCAGGAATGGAGGCTCATTTATTTAGTGAGTTTACTTTTAACTTTGTAATGAGCTCCCAGAGTGACTGACATTCCTCAAGTGAGCCATTTCACTTCTTTTGAACTTTTCTTCTGAACACAGATACTCATGTTCATGGACGGCAAGCTGGGAGGTTCTTCAATATCAACTAGGAAACTTAGGAAAATACACAATATAATTACACGTGTACACATTTGCCTGTTCCAAGCAGATGCTCAATAAATGTTTGCGGAAGTAAATTTAACCGAGAGTTTAACCACTCATAGTTCATTGCAAAACGTTAGAATCCTAGTTGCAACAGGTGAATTGAAAAAAAATGTATCTTTGCTCTTCCCATTGGAATTTCAAAGCTTCACGTGTGAGTATTTTGATTCCGGTTCATTGATCGTTTGGTTGGCAGCATTCATCAGAATCTGCGTGGGAGCCCAGCAAATGTGTTAGTTCACTTTGTTCAGATCAGAGCTGGCTGGTATTGGCAAAAGCCGTGTTTGATTCCAGTTCTAAATACGTGGCTTATAAAACCCCGAGAGAGTGGGATGTCTGTGATGGGGCTTGTGAGAGAAGGGGGTCCGTGTAGATCTGAGTTTTCTCATTCTCGGAATGGTGGGGCTAACTCTGTTGTTCCCTAGTGACAGACTGGCTCGGAGAAGATCGTACCAGACTGCTTTACCTACTTAAGCTACCATTTGGGGATTGCAGTTCAACTGTAGGGATATTTTCAGAAAGAGAAACAGCATAACGATGTTTGCCAGTGTCTGCCCAAGGAACCTCATGGCAGGCTCCTGGTATGATGGTCCAAGAACCTACACGATGGCCGCTGGACCAGCCATCGGTGTTGCCATGGTAACGATGCGCTGCATCCGCACTGTTGTCCTTCCAGGGGTGCAGTGATGTGGCCAGCTTCCCATTTGGATCCCCATTCTCATGGGAAGACTTTCAGATTGACTGAGGGGGCAAAGTGGGCTGACAGGAGAACAAATTTAGCTGGAAGTCAGCGGCTGCTTCTCTTGAATCTAGAGACAGCGTCCTTTAATTAGAACCACAGACCCTTACATGGCAGCTCTCCCGCTGAGCACCTTCATCTGGCCCCATAAATGAAGGAGCAACAGAGATTTAAGTCAGCTCAGAAAACATTCATTGAACGCCTACTCCTTGCCAGGTTGAGGGAGCAGCTACAAAGATGAATTATCCCCTTTGAGCTCGCTGAGTGGTAAAGGGATACAAACACATTTTCAGTCAATTGAGTGCTCTGTGGAGCGCTCTGGAAAAGGTAAGCTCGGCGGCACCGTGGGAACACAAAGGAAGGGATTTAGCTCAGTCTGTGTAGGAGGCAGCAGGAAAAGGCCGGGGAAGGTTTTATGGATGAGAAAGCCCAAGCTGAATCTTAAAGGATGAATAGGAATTAGCCAGGGCAATGAGACTCCTGGGGGTGAAGCCAGGGGCATTCTGAGAGGAGGGGAAATAAGACCAAGGATAATGTGGCTTGAGATAGCATAGTACGCGTCTGGGATCTATAGGGCAGATCAGTATGAAATTGCTGGGAGTCGTGGTGAGCTAGGCAAGGAAGGCCCCATGCCAGTGGAGCTTTTATTCCAGAGGCCCTGGGGAATCCCATCGTAGGTCTAAACAAGGGACTAACATTTGGGTCTGGTTTTGGGGGGACAGTCATTTTGGAAGATGGCTCTGACTGGCAGAAAATTGAAGGCAGGAGAACCAGTTAGGAGCCTCTTGTCATTATCCAGGCAAAGACAATGAAGTGGGGCAGGGGTGGGAAGGGACCAAGGAGGGAGCCCCAGGGAGTGCAGCATTTAATGAGCAGCAGAGAACCAGCAGCCTGAGCAAAACCTCCGGTCAGACAGATGAAAGAAAAATCAGAAAACAGTGTCAAGAAGAGAATTTCGAAAGCAGTCAGTGATGGGGGTGCTAAGTGCAGCCCAGAAGGGTCCGCTGGACTCAAGACTGGGGAGCGTGCAGGGCAGCACCTGGCCGACCGTGGTCGCCGGGCCAGCAGCATCGGCAGCATCTGGGAGCCGGTTAGGAATGCAGAGTCTCGATCCACGCTTGCTAGTTGATGACCTTGACATACCGTTTTCATTCAGACGGTTGGGACAGAACCAACATCGTCGTGAGAAAATCGGCTAAAGTGGGAAAGGGAAAAATTGTCAGAGATGGGGATAAGTCAAGAAACCACGTTTTTAGCGTGGCAGAGACTTGAGTGCCTGTTTGGTTTACGGGAAAGTAGAAAGATTGTGGTTTATGATAAGGAAGGTGGGTAACATAAAAATAAATATGTCAAAGACATATATGCCCTTACACAGAAGTGTCTGAACAAACGTAAGTCATTGTCTTGTGGGACGTGGTGGGGTGATGGGAGCCCTGCGGTGAGGTGTGGCTCTCAGTGCTGGCTCTGTTTTTCCAGGTTTCCTTGTGAAGCATCATTGTGAAGCATCATTGTGTGTGAATCATAGCCTGCAGCCTTTTAAGGAACAGACTTTGGTTTGAATTCTCCATCCATGCCCATCATGTGTGTAAATGCCTGCAAATTATTTAGACACTCTGAGCATGTTTCCTCATCTTAAAAAAAAAAAAAAAGGCATAATGATACCCGCGACTAGGATTGTTATGGTGATTAAACGAGAAAGTATGTATGTAAACTCTCAGGTGTCACCTCCTGGTACAGATCTGATAAGCCCTCGACAGCTGTTTGAATGAATGATTGAGTTACGTGCGCTGATGTGAAAATCAGTGCGTGACTAGGCAGGCTGTTTAAGACGGGACTGTTGCAATTTCCTTATCTGTGAAGAAGGGCAAATAATAGCACCTTCATTGTTTACGGGAGTTGTATAAAGAGACAAATGAGCTATTTATGAAACGCTTTCTTGAAATATTAATGTTTCAGAAGTTAAAGGAAGCATTTCACTGTGTTTGTAAATACTGGGACTTGAGTGGTCCGAGGACTATTGGTTGGTTGACAACTCTTGTGACGGGTTCCTAGTAGACGGTCTCGTGGCGAAATGGGTCGGGTTAACAAACCAGGCACCGGCTGCTAATTGAATGTCTGAAAGATGTAAGAGAACATTCTAGACACTGAGGGAGATCCAAAACAAAGAGATAGGAGGAGCATGAGGTCTGTCCAAGGAGAAGATGGTCAAAGAGGGGAGCGGTTCAGGCCAAGGGAGGCATTCAAACAGGACTCCTAAGGAAGTTGCTTCAAGAAGGAAGAGAGCATTTGCAAATCACTTCTTTATGCACATGCGCAGCGTTTGGAGAAACTAGCACATAACAAGATGAGCGGTGGAACGCATATGGTATCCTTGCAGTGTTGTACTCCTTGTGTCGAACCTGCCTGCCGGGCAGCTCCACGGCTTTCTAGAGCTCTGAGCTCCCCTGGTTTTCTCAGCTTCCTTAAGGATTCTCAGACAGCAGTTAGCTATTTGGGACAGTTGTCACTGTCAGCTGTGTACTTATAAATTCTTTTTAATTTTTTTAAGACTGTATTTATTTGTTTGACAAAGAGAAACACAGCTAGAGAGGGAACACAAGCAGAGGGAGTGAGAGGGAGAAGCAGGCTCTCCGCTGCAGGGAGCCCGATGCAGGGCTCAATCCCAGGACTCCAGGATCATGACCTGAGCCGAAGGCAGATGCTTAACCACGGAGCCACCCAGGCGCGCCATGCCCAGCGCCGTGTACTTATAAATTCTTTCTTCCTTTCTATTACTCCTTGCCTAGAAGTGGATATAGCCCAGCAGTGTTGCAGATGTTATTTTTATTGCAGAAACTGGGTGATCCTTGCGCTCCTTCTTGGAAGGAGTTCTATTTTAAGGGTGGAGCGAAGTTCGGATCTATCTCTGGATGTGATTCCCAGTTTCTCCAGGAGGCTCTTGTTGGCATCTCCACCTTCCCCCTTCCCACGGCAGCCTCCAGCCCCACGTGCCCTGCTGCTCTGGCCCTGGTGCTCACTCAGCATGAGCATTGTGGCGGCCAGTGGGATTGTGCGAGGCGTGTCCATCTGCCACGCGCGACTATCCACCTTATGTTGGTCCTATACCCGACTGGCGTCTTTTGCTGCAGACTTGATGGCGAACTGCAGGTACCTAAACACGAGAGCAGCACCCAGAGCCCCAGCCCGTTTCCTGCAGAGCTAATCTTCTTGGCTCCCACTGCAAGTGGATTTGGGATCAAACGGCAACTTTTCTGAAGACACAGGAAGGTCAGTAGGGGTAAGGGCAGCCCCAGAAGAGGGGTTAGGGTGAGGAACTAAATATCATCCTAAATAATGATCTGATCCAAGCTTCGTGAGAGATCGTCTGTCTAGTGGCCATTCCACCCTGCAGTTTCCCAGAAGGAGAAGTGTCGCAGCCCAGAGTCACTCCTGCCGCCACCCGGCCAGCTGTGTTGCAGTTCTGACGGGGATTGGCACATCCTGCAGTAAAGCCCGGTCAGACTGGGGAGGGCTTCACTGGAGGCCGCAGGCTGACGTGATGAACAATACCCTATTCACAGGTTACAAGGGCAGGCCTGTCTCCCGTGCCAACCAAAATGGTGCTGGGAAGAGATGTCACTCTATGGTCTTGCTTCAGGTGATTAGAACCAATTAAGAGGGTGACACATCGTTGAGATGGGAAGAGAAAACACAGAGGGTGTTGATTCCCCTCCCTGCCCTCCCACCCTCCCACCCCTGTTGGCCCAAGAGAGAAAGCAAGCGTCTGCCATCTGCCTGCTTCCCGGTCCGTGTGCCGACAGCTAGATACCTTTCCAGTGCCGGTAGACCTTTCCGGGCTCTTGTCCCTCCCGAGATCGTAAAACAACAGCCGTGCTACCTGCTCTGGGAGAGGAGTGTTGTCTGAATAAACCTGGCGGGAAGTGCTTTTCTCTTTGGAGTGCCTGCCTGTTCGTTCACATTTCATTCCCAGGAAAACACAAAGCCTGTCCGTTTGGTGGGAGCAGTGAAAGGAGGCTTCGAACAGGTGCCGTTGTGAGTGAGCCGGTAGAGGAAACATTCGGAGGGCAGCAGGCTTGTTTTGATCTCCGCTCAGATGGGAGGCTTTAGTGGAATACCCTCTCCGGCCAGGAAGGGGACTCTTTGATCTCCCTTTGCCTAATAGGCAGAACCCTCTACTTTGTTTCCTCTAAGGACAAAAATAAACAGAGAAGCCGAGTTTGTGAACAGCTGCATAAACAATGCAATTTGGAAGTATGCAAAAAAAAATATGTGGGTTATATATACATTCGTGCATATATCCTCTTGATCCATGTTTGGCTTCCTTGTGACCATCGCATGATCTGAGAGAGATTTCCATCGGATGCAGTGAAATCCAGCCCCTTCATGTTCTGAGGGGTTGAAGGCCTCCGAGCATTTGGGCAGAAGCATTTCTTTCCTCTGGACCTGAAGCTGTTCTGAGACATTCCGACAAGAGTATAATAAAACAGAGGGGAATTTTCTGTGCTCACCCTCCAGAGGGTAGGTAATTCGAGTTGACTGTCTCATGGAGGTGACGAATTTACACTCTTACGATAGAGTCTGCAAGTCTGAAACCAAATTCGTCTTCCTTCCTGTGCCCCTGCTTCCGAGGAGGTCTTGATACCCATCAGTTATTTAATGGATCACCATTTGCCTGGGTCCAGGCAGCAGGCTCTGGCATGAGTCTCCCTGATTTCTCCTTTACCCCTCACTTCTGATTCATCTCCAGAAAGCATGGCGTTTTCTTTTTTGCCTCTCTCTTCACTGATACTCGTAGTTCAAGCCATTACTACCCGGACTAATGCAATGTCTTCCTAACTGGTAGTATACCTTTACGTTTAAAGATAAATCATAGTTATTGTAGTAATCCATATGGTGGAAGGAAAAGCTCAGAAATACCATGTTGGCTTCCAGGAGAAGGTGGAAGAAACAGTGACTTTCCAAAGACAAGAGAGGTTAAAAATACAGAAACTCTGTGTCACATCCAAAGGCCAGTCTTCTAGTTCGCTCCCATGACTTTTTCTCCTGAGCCCACCTTGCATGTTTTTGTCTTTTTAACTTGGTCATGAAACTCCTTCTGCCTACGGTGCTTGCCTTCATTCCTTAGGCCCATCAAAGTCCTGTTACTCAGAGTGCGGCTCACTGCCATTCCCTTCCCTGATCATGGCGGGCAGGAGTGTTCACCCCCTGAGCCGAATTCTTACAGGCCTTCTAGTTTTCATTCTACATTTACTTGAATGCCTTGCTTTATAGATATCTGTGTGTATTACTTATCTATTGCTGTACTAGATTATGAATTCCTGGACAAAGGCTTTTTTGTCCTAACATGTATTCGTTACTATGGAGCAAAATGTAGCCCATTGCATAAGGTTAACTCCTAAATAAATACTTTAAAATATAAACAGAACTTCCTAAATCACGATAACTACATATTCACCTTACATCCCTAGTGCGTGCCTGTTATTTGTTAGCCATTTTATTGAGGTATGATTGACAAATACAGTGTGGCTCAGTTGGTTAAGCAACTGTCTTCGGCTCAGGTAATGATCCCGGAGACCCCGGATCGAGTCCCACATCAGGCTCCCTGCTCGGCAGGAAGCCTGCTTCTCCCTCTCTCACTCCCCCTGCTTGTGTTCCCTCTCTGGCTGTGTTTCTCTCTGTCAAATAAATAAAAAATCTTTAAAAAAAAAAGATTTTTCAAGTATGTATGATAATTGAATATACGTATCCACTGTGAAAGGATTTCCCCCATTGAGTTAATTAACACACCGATCACCTCACGTACTTTCTTTTTTTCCTTCCTTCCTCTCTCCCTCCTTTTTCTTTCATTTCCTTTCCTTTTCCTTTTTCTTTCTTTTTCTTTTTCTTTCTCTTTTTTCATTCATTCATTCATTCATTCTCTTTGTGTGAGAGAGCATTTTTAAGTTCTACTCCCGTAGCAAATTTTAATTATACATTATGGCATTATCCTTTATGGTCACCATGTTATACATTAGATCTTCAGAACTGACTCATCTGTTGATAATGGTGGTACCCTTTACCAACCTGCCTTATTTTCCCCATTTTCTAGCCTCTGGCAACACTTTCTTACTCTGGTCCTATGAGTTAGACTTTTTTTTAGATCCCATGTCTTTCTCTGTCTTTGTGTCCATTGTTTTAAGTAAATGTTTAAGGA
The DNA here is from genome assembly GCA_004023965.1 of Spilogale gracilis. Classification (NCBI taxonomy): domain Eukaryota; kingdom Metazoa; phylum Chordata; class Mammalia; order Carnivora; family Mephitidae; genus Spilogale; species Spilogale gracilis. The sequence continues at coordinate 17,434 of PITA01012515.1, forward strand.
ACTCTTGATCAGTAAAACTCACAAAAAGCTCATTTAATTCCCACAATAATCCAATGGCATAATTATTACTTTTATCCTCGTTTCAGTTTAGAAGAACGGGGCTCAGAGAGATGAATGAATTCCATCGGGACCACCCAACTTGTTTGTCTGAACTCAAATTCAGGTCTGACTCCCAAAGCCTGCATTTATATTTCGAGGCCCTTTTGTCCCTCGAGTGTCCTGTGTAGACAAGGTGCATGAAGTACGGTTGCTTGTCAGTGGCTGGCTGGTGGGAGACGAGGTACAGCCCACCGTCAGGCCGGCTGGCAGAGGAGAGGCACTGTGGGCACGGGGTGGGGAGGGCACTGGTCAGGGCCTGTCACAAGAATCAATGGACTGGGCACCTGGGTGGCTCGGTTGGTTAAGCCACTACCTTCGGCTCGGGTCATGATCCTGGAGTCCTGGGATCAAGCCCTGCATTGGGCTCCCAGCTGCACAGGGAGTCTGCTTCTCCCTCTGACCTTCTGTGCTCTCTCTCATTCTCTCTCAAATAAAGAAATAAAATCTTAAAAAAAAAAAAGAAAAAAAAAAAAGAATCAGCAGACTGTGTCTGAGAAGGGCCTGTGAGGAGGAAGGACATAGGGGTTTTCTCTGTGCTGGGCTAACCAGTCTCCACAGGGCTTGAGTGCGGATCTGTTCCTTAGGATCTCCGTTCAGCTCAGCATGCATTTTCTGGTAAACAGTGACATTTACCCTCAAGGTTTTGGATTTTTATGGTTTCTGAGGCAATAGCTAAGTCTATAAAATGCATAAAATAGATGAAGAGAGACAGCACTGGAGAGACGACAGGAATTTGTTTTAAAGAGCCGGTAAGTAGGCAAAAATGGGAGAAAGGGATTAAAAGGTACATATTTGCAGTTATAAAATAAAGAAAACGTGGGTATACAATATAAACCATAGGGAATACAGTTAATCATGTATGACAACTCTGTATGGCGACAGAAGGTAGCTAGATGTATCACTGCACATACAAGATGTTGAAGCAGTATGTCATACGCTGAAAACTCACGCACAATTGTAGGTCAACTATACTTCAGTAAAAAAATCAAATAAAATACGTGTCTGGTTAGAAAAACAACTTGAAAATTCAGTTCAACAACAACAACAACAACTGTGATTTTCCGTTGTCTTCAAGAATCCACACTGGAGAAAAACCAAGGGACCACTGCGTGGGTGGCTAGTGAGAAACGCCGACAGTGGTCCGCCACAAGGACCAGAGTCCCAGAGCCCGGCAGACGGGGGCCACGTGGTTATCCTCCCCCTTGCCAGAGGGCACTTCCTCCACGGAACCCACAGCTTGTCCAGCCTCTGCTTGCACGTCCGGGTGGGGAGGGAGGCACTTTCTGTCGTGTTAGCCAGCCCATCCCTTTGTTGGGGTTCATGAAGTGACAGCCACATACTCAGAGCCTTCATTCCATTCTCCGGCACCATACATTAGAAATCTGATTGTCAGGGCGCCTTGCGGGGCTCAGTCATTAAGCCTCTGCCTTCAGCTCAGGTCATGATCCTGCGGTTCCCAGATAGAGCCCCGCATCGGGCTCCCTGCTCGGCGTGAGGCCTGCTTCTCCCTCTCTCACTCCCTCTGCTTGTGTTCCCTCTCTGGCTGTGTTTCTCTCTGTCAAATAAATAAAATCTTTAAAAGAGAGCAATCAACCAATCTAATTGTCCAGGTGCAAGCCCCACAAATATTCAAACGCAGCTTCTTACAGTCCTGCTAAGTCACATTGGACTAAACTCCTTCCACCTTCATTCAGTATGTGCAGTGGGCCCACACGGAGCCCTTACTCCTTACTAGGGATACAAAGATGTTAAGATACAGCTCCCCCCCCCCACCACCACCAGGAGCTCATTGTCTAGTTCATCCAGAAACTCCAGACATGATATTGCTTCCATTGCCCTATCCTGGAGAGCCAAGTTGCGTTTAAAGGATGGTTTCAACAATTAGACCCAAAGCCCTTTGTGCAGTCTGTGCTTTGTCCTTCGGTTCGTGAACGCTTGGCTGGGCTCTCGGAACTGTGATCACCTCAAACCCCACTTTTTACCCGTCTGCACTCCGCAAACAACTGTTAAGTTGGGTGATTTCCATGCTGTATTTATTTAATTCATTTATTGATTGATTCAGTAAACTTTGACTACTAGATATCTGGGGCTCTACTAGATGCTGTTTCGCAGATGCAGTTCTGACCCACCATGCAGTTTGGCATCGAGCTCAGTCTTGTAGGAAAGACATGTAATTAAATGGAAATTCCCGCTATGGGCCAAGTGCTCAGATAGGAGTGTATAGGGTGCGAGGCAGTCACAAAGGAGGGCCGTCTAATCGGAAGGAAAGAGCGCAGGGAGCTGCCGGAGAAGGATTCCTGGAGGGTCTGGTACCTCCCGGACCTCTTGGAACACAAATAAAAGCTAACCAGGTGGAGAACAGGCAGAGAGAGCAAACTTTGCGAGACTAGGGGGCGTGAAGAGGCCTGAGGGTATTTGCAGGATTGGCTGCACAATGGGCTCTCTGATGCGGGGCGGATGCTGCAGGGATGGGCGGGGCTTCTCAAGACCCGCCTTGCCCAGGAGACTGGGTCTCCTTCTACACTGCACTGAAGGATGGATTCATCCCTGTCAGTCTTAGCCCATTCCAAGCGTTAAAAATCCTGATTATGTCATGCAACATGTTCCTTTCCCTGTGACATGAGAGGATTTGGTAAGCACACCTTTTCTGCTTCTAGACACATTTTGGATAAAAGCTGTGCAAAGGGATAATAAAAGAAGGACTGAGCACCTCAACCTGCCCTGGAGGGGAGCTGTGAACACTCAACAGGATGGGTCAGCAGGTCCCAACTCCTGCTGTGTTTCATCTACATCTTCTCCGCTGTTCCTGGAAAATGCTAAGCTCTTCTGTATTTCTGGTCCCTTGCATATGCTGTTCCACTACCTGGAACATTTTCTGTGGCTGGTGTTAACCTTGACATAGCTTCTAAAAGCTCTCCACCTCGTCGGTCCCCAAGCCACACCCAGCTCTGCTCCACCATGGGACCTGTTTATTTCTTCCATAGTCCTTATCACGAGTTAGGATTATGTATTTGTTTACTTGTTTATTGTATTATTATTTATGTCTGCTCTCTCTCTCTAGATTGTACTCTCCAAAGAGAGAGACCCTGTCTATTTTGTCTATTGCAGGAGCTCAGGAAATATGTAGGCATTATTAAAAGAGAAGTTTCTATGGGAATACTACTTGAATAGGGGTTGACCGTGAACCCTAAGGGACAGACAGTGATCTTTGCTGCCCTTAGCTAATCAAAGGAGAGTCTCATACACTGTCCATCCAGAGTAATGGCCATATTAGACAAGACCGCACTATAACAGGATTCCTTCCAAGTACATTTTTGGACTGGGCTGAACTAGGTCTGTAATACAGCAGATTTCACTGTCTCTCTGGTGGGGCTATGGTGACCGTCCATCTTAAGCTGAGAGTTTATAAAGAAAGGCAGAGAGTGGATATCAATGAGAATATTAGGGACACAATGAAGTTATGCTCCATAAATAGCCCTTTAAACCTTCAGGGAGCTGGGCTTAGATAGAAATTCTGTAACTGAATTTTGGGCTATCAGGCTGGGTGGAAACAGGAGAACAGTAGGAACTGGCCTGAGGCTCATGGAGGGCAAAGAGCACAGAAAATGGGTTGATTAACTTAGAGGACAGGAAGACCAGGAGACTTCCTCAGAGTCCAGCAGGCCTGCTGGTCAGTAAGTCAGCAAGAACCCGTTGACTCGCAGTTTGTGTTTATTGTGGCTACTCACAACCCTTGGCTGCACCGCAGACTCCCCCGGCCGGGCCGCAGACGGAGTACATCAGAACCTCTAGGGATGGGGCCTGGGAATTAGGGTTGTTTTTTTTTTTTTTAACTCCCAATATTGGGGCTTGAAATTTAATGCTGAAAACTTAAGCAATAATGTCAGATATGCCGAAGAAGTAGTTGATAAAATAGGTAGAATAAGTTTGGAGTAGGGAGATAATTTTTTGTTTTTGGGATCACGCGGGACCCTTAATTAAGTGCCAGTTATGCGGTGGGCCCCGAAGGAAGTTCTGCTGGAGACACAGAGGAGACTAACACGTAAGAAACTTCTGTTTTGGATAGAGGAGAACAAAAACAACAAGCCCGAAGAAAACCGGAGCTATCTGCTGCTACGTTACGCCTGGACATTTAAGCGTGCTAAGAATTCTGAGAGGTAGCCTCAGATGTATTTGGGGACAAGTTTCTGGCTGCACATGGGCTTTGGGCGTCACCTTCAAGAGTTGCAAACCATTCATTTAATTTTACAATTTATAAAGCAAGCAAGGAGGATGCGTTTCTAGCCAGGCACCCCTCGGAGCACCATACACAGATGAAGTTCTCAAAGAGTGCTTTGGAGCTGTGTACCACTGTCCTCTGTGTTGCCTCGGGGAGGCTGAGGCTTGTGGAGGCGAAAGAAATGTGTCCAGGGGCACACAAGGCATTAAGTAGTGTTGGCTCTTGAGCTGAGCTCGTGACCACCATCTGAGGACCACCGCAAGCAGAGGAGCGAGGGCAGAGTGAGCAAAGCAGAATTCTTTAGGCACTAAGTTAGGTTAGGTTAGGTTAAGTAACTGTGTGATTATCGCAAAGGTAACTTGGGGACCAGTTCCATTTGCCACGGGTTTTGATCGCCATTTCATGGAATTTACTTTTATCTTCTGGGCACTGGGGACTCCTTGAAGGTTTGGGGGGCAGGGAGTGCAGTGATGAAACGTCATTCTCGGGAAAACCTTCCAGGCTGAAGACAGGGACACCGGTTAAAAAGACGTCTCAGTGGTCATGGCGTGAAGCCTAAACAAAGTCATCAGTGGGGTGGGAAAATGTGGGGAGGGTGTGGGGCGCTTTGGAGAAGAATGGCTGTTCCTTCTGTCCAGAGATGGCGGGCACTTGGGATCGGACCGTAAACACCCCGGGGGTCGTTTCAGTTTGATGTTAGTTTGAGTTTCCTTGCGTGAGTAAGGCAGAGAGATTTTGGGGTGAAGAGAATACATTTTTGAGCACATATTAAGGAGAAAGACAAGTGGTAATTTTTTTTCTGAAATTAAGCTCTGTCTAAATGAGTGCAAGGATTGTAAGGATAGTATGGCCTTTGACCCAGTCCAGTTCTGGCTGTTAGTTAATTTAGGCTCTGTGACTAAGCTGCTTTATGCTTCTCGAAGAGCTTCTGAGACAAAGGAATTACATCAAGTACCATCTTTGATTCTCCTGGAGGACTCTGGCATTATTTCTCAACTCACCAGTCAACCTCCCTTCTCATTCCCCTGCTGTCTTCTCTTGAGTATTAATTATGGCTACTAGGTACAGATCGTTCTTTAACGACTGGAGACCTTTCTCTGCTGAGCGAGATATCCAGCTCTGGGATGTGAAACTTCCATAGATCCTGTCTGTAGGCCTCCATAATGCTCTCTTGATAACCTGTATCTTCAAATCCTATGTTAGATCTCTGCAGGAATGCCAACGCGAGGAAGATGGGAATGAATTAGAGTTAGTTTGTAGCTCTCTTTTAATTGTCGTCACGCACTAGCTTAAGAAACACCTCAATTGCAAGTATCCTAAGTACGTGAAACTACTACCTGAGCTAGGTGTGAGAAATTCGAATGCATTATTACTAATGATTTTCGTAAGGGCCAAAGAGTGTAGGCCAAAAATAATTCGGGTGAACAATAGAGCTGTCAACAAAGCTCCCAAATAATGAGATAGCAATTAATGAATGGACTCATTGTTCTCTTTGGCTCTAGGGTATTAAGTATTTCATTTTAAGCCCTGGTAAGTAGTACGATTCATTTATACCTTTATTTAAAACAGTTAGTTTAATGGTAATTGATTTACTTTTATTTATAATTTAAATTTAATCTTAATTTGAAAATTAGATGATTCCCTTCACCTCAATCCCATTATAAACCTATGAGCAAGTGTGGTTTTGGTGATCTCAGTTCACTACCTATGATAGGCCTCATAATTAGGTTCTTAATAAATGTTTTGATGGCATTAATCAGGACAGTGATGAGTTTTAAGTGTACTAGTGTTGCCTACTAAGACAGACTCTTTAATGTTTTCCATGACATTACTGTGTGGGGCTAGTTGTTCTCCTCCTGGTGCTTTTCTTTCCGCTTTTAGATCCAGAAGCATCAGGAGAAGACTTTCACATTATTATTATTACTTGTTATTTATTTATTTGTCTGTTTGTTTATTTTTTTTTAGCAAAGCCTGCACGATATCATGGGAAATGCTTTCATGCAGCTGTTCCATGCAGCAAGCTTGCCTTCCTACAGCTGTCTGAAGATCTTGGCCAAGCAACAGCGGTTGCTCGGCTGAGCCCATTTATTACAGCTTGTATATTAAATGCATCAACCACGGGGCGCCTGGGTGGCTCAGTCATTAAGCATTTGCCTTCGGCTCACGTCATGATCCCAGAGTCCCAGGATCGAGCCCCACATTGGGCTCCCTGCTTGGTGGAAATCCTGCTTCTCCCTCTCTCACTTCCCCGCCTGTGTTCCCTCTCTAGCCATGTTTCTGTCTGTCAAATAAATCAATAAAATCTTTAAAAAATAATAATAAGTGCATCAAGCGTCTCCTCAGCACCTCTCTCTTTTCCTCAAAGAAGACCAAATGTTTACACACCATTTCCTAGATCATGGAGTATTAGATCTTGGGACCTCTTTTTTCTTTTTTAAAGATTTTATTTATTATTGAGAGAAGGCAGAGGAAGAGAACAAGCAGTGGGGAGGAGCTGAGGGGGAGAAAAGCGGACTAGCCACTGAGCAGGGAGCCCGAGGCGGGACTCAGTCCCCTGACCCTGAGACCATGACCTGAACTGAAGGCAGACACTTCACTGACTGAACCACCCAAATGCCCCAGAGTTTGGTCAACTAAGCTCTTAACTCTCTTTGACCTGGGACCCTTTGACTCTGTTTTTGAAGTGAATGGATGGCTTAACGTTCCACCAATTTCCCTGTGTCTCCCATGATACTGTTTCTTGAGACTTCTTTTTTGGGGGTCTGGTGTTACCTGAGCTTTTAGCTCCCTTCTTAGGCTTTTCAGAGTCAGTGTCCAGAAAGGCCCATCCAGTTTCAGAGATGTGGATTTCTTAAGAATCTCCTGCCCTTTGCTTTATCTGTCTCTTTTATGGGAAAGATTGAATTAGAGGGGCTGGCTGTTCTCTACGTGGGGCCTTCCCATGGTCTGCAGGCGTGCTCAGGGCCAGGCGCTAGGGCAGAAGATGAGGCTGGATGTGCTTTTTATTTTTAAATCCTCCCTCTGTGTCCCTGTGCGTTCTGCTGCTTGGGCATCAGGGCCGTATTTTGGTCCTAGATTGTTTCCCCAGCCTTGACAGATGGGTGATGCTCAGTGGTTGCCGCGGAGAGAGTCGGGTGTGGTTGGGGTGGAGGTGGGAGTGTTGGTTAAGACCGACTAGCAGATGCTAGGGTGTTGAGAAGTAGGAGGAGCAGTGCTGGGGAATGGAGACGTTGGGCGGGAGGTCCTTTTCCTACAGGAACTTTCTCAGAGATGGCTTAGAGGAAGTGAGTTGGCTCAGTGTTTCTGATTGATTATCTTTGAATAATGTGCAAAGGATTGTGAAGCTAAGGATCGTACAGGGTCTTGCCAGTTAAGAACGAGCAGAAATTACAGAGTCCGTCAGCTGTACTCGGACTTGGTATGTTGGGACCAATCATTTCCCACCTTGAGTTGTGACCAGCCGGAAGTCTTAATCAGTAGCTGAGTGGGTTAACAAGTTGTCACCACCAGTTTGCATCCAATTACTGCCGTAGAAAAGTGACAACTTGGATCTGACTCTAATAACTTCATTACAAGCCTAAAAATGTAAAAGATCAGCTGTGGTTTCATGCTCTTCTCTGTGAATGGATGGTTTCTACTGACTTGTTGGTATAATTTGGCTTCGGCCTGAAGCTATTTTTGGAGACTTTTGGAGTGTCCTAGGAGTCTGTCTATCCAATGGTTTTATTTGGATGTGGCGCTCTTGCCTTCTGCCAGTCCTTCACTGAACTGTGGGATCATAACGTAGACACAGCTGAATCAGAGAGGAACACTGCTGCGTTCTGACTCAGGGAAGACACTGTCCCCAGAGCTGCTCTCATCTCATGCTGTCAGCTATGGGATGGGAAAGGGAAGGCAGGGTCGGCTCCAAAAGGGCCCAAATGGGCAGCTGGATGGAGAGCCGGTGGAGTTGGGCTGGGACAAGAGAGTCATGGCCCAGTTAATAAAGCACAAGCTGGGAGGGCACACTGCTTCTTGAAGCTCTTCTCTTTGGGGGCCTGTGAGTCGTTCTTGTCAAAAATCCTCTTTTCTAAAAAATAAAAAATAAAAAAAAAATCCTCTTTTCTGTGCTGCATCTGAAGAGCAGAGAGGAGTGCACACCGCAGGTGTAGGTGTTGGGGGAGCCGGGCCCGGGGCAGAACCCAGTTGTGTTTGTGTGGGTGGTTATACTTGGCTCGGGAAGTGGGTTGTGTAGTGATGAGAGCGAGAAGGGAGATACTCTGGGAAGGACTGTGCTAGCCCAGAAGTCCCTGCGGTAGGGTAATTGTAGCTCACATTCGTATTGCCCCCTTCGGTTGATAATAGTGCCTAGAAAGTGAAATACACTGACTGTGACGTCAACATTTCCGGTTACATTTCAAAACCCTGTCCTGACATCCATCTTATTTAGTTGGCCAAATAGACCCTAAAATGTAAAGACATGTACTTATTTTAAAAACCTATCCCTTTGACATAAATCTTGGCACAATTCTACACTGCACTTTATTGGCTTTATTTTTTTTTTTCTGTTGATATAATGACCCATTTTTGAGCCTGTAATCCTGAGCTCAGAATCTAATGAAGAAAGGGAGCATTTGTTTTTCCCCTTCCTTTTCTCCAGCATTTGCTAACTTGCTACCAGTGGGGGAGATGGGGGAATGTATTCAAATAATCAAGGGAAACCCAAAGCAAGATTGATACATATCTTTGGGAGTAATGGTTGCAAGTTCCATAAAAATGCCTCTCTACTTCTCACATGGTCAATGGGGAAAAGGCTCTTGGAAAATGAGAAAGTACGTGAGCATCTGGCTATAAATCTGAGTTCTTTGCCCATGTGTATGGCTTGACTCACTTCTTTGGCCTTGGTAATAGGGCCATTATTTCTGTGTTAGATAGATTTCAGAATGTCATATGTTGTTTCAACCCAAGCTGTTCCCCAGGAAACACAACTTGTTTGTCCTCTTTTCGGGCCTGGGCTAAAACCATGGTGCCATCTTTCTTCCAAGCAGTGCATCTCCGAATAGGCTCTCCTTTGTCTTTCAGAAACCTGTGAACTTTGTTGGTTTTTCTGTATGTGGGACTATACTTTTTTTGGTGTCTATATTTCTGTAGATTTAAATTTTGTACATTGAAACATGTTGCTTCCTACTGGGAAAGAATTAATGCGATTTAAGCAGAAACCAAAATATCTCTCTGCCTGCCTTTTTCTTTTGGGAGTTGGGCACCATGTCATGAAAATTCTGGGGTCCTTGATATAAGAATGGACTCTTCTCAGGCGATATGAGCCAACAGCAGTGCATAACTCATGTTATGGAAGAAGCAGAAGGTTTTAACTACGTATGCATATACACTGATTACCTGGACCACTTAGAGATATCAGAAAGGTCCCCTGGTAAATTGTATTCTAGAATTTTGGAAGGTAGTGTGATATAATTAAAAGAGCATGGCCATGAATCAGACAGATATATTTTTTAAATTTTATTTATGTATTTGCCAGAGAGAGCGAGGGAGCAAGAGTACAAGCAGGGGGAGCAGCAGAAGGAAAGGGAGAAGCAGGCTCCCTGCTGAGCAAGGAGCCCAGTGTGGTACTCCATCCCAGGACCCTGGGATCATGACCTGAGCTGAAGGCAGACACTTAACTGACTGAGCCACCCAGGTGTCCCTCAGAGAGATATCTGTTACCATTCCATATATGGGTCCGCATCATTGATAAGTTTTGCTCAGATTAAAAGGTAAGTATGCACAGAGTCTAGCCCATGATTGTACTCAATAATCTTTCCTTCTTTTGTCCCCTCTGTCTGTCCATTGCCTTCAGATATGGGTAGAATTTAAGATGCGTGAGACTAATTCGGTGTCATGGTGAGCCTGTCTTCTTTTAGAGAGATTGACACTTCCTAGTGTCCTTAACAGAGGGTGAGTTATTATTATTATTATTATTTTAAGTGAGCAAATCAGTACCAATATTGTAGGCCATCAAGTTGTAATATATAAATCAGAGGTCTGCCCTTACGTTCTTCCTCTCTTCCTAAATGTGTGTTTTCCCGATTTAGGAGAAATTTCTAAGCAGAAGTCTTTTTCAGTGGTTTGTGACATATCAGATTATTAGCTGTTCATCTCTAAAACACCCAGGCTTCCTTAAAAATGGGTCACGTGATTACCGCCACTGTGGAAAGCAATATGGAGGGTACCTCAAGAAATGAAAAATAGGACTGCCGTAGGATCCAATGCTCCCACTTCTGGGTTTACATCCAAAGGAAATAAAATCATTTCTGCAAAGAGATTTCTGCACTGTTATGTTCATTGAACCATTATTCACAGTAGCCATGACATGCAAACGACCCACGTGTCCATTGGCAGACAAGTGGATAAAGAAAATGTAGTGTATACACACAATGGAATATTATTCAGCCTGAAAAAAAATCTTGCCATTTGTGACAGCATAGGTGAACCTGGAGGACATCATGCTGAGTGAAATAAACCAGACACCGAATGAGAGATACTATGGTCTCACTCATGTATATGGTCTAGAAACTTCTAGAAATAGAGAAGAAAAGACTTACAGAGAGCTGGTGGTTGGGGAAAGTGGGAAAATGTTGGTCAAAGAGGACAAACATCCATTTATGGGACAGATAATGTTCTAGAGACCTAAAGCACAGTAGGTGGTGACCGTAATTAATAATAATGTATCGTATCCTTGAAAGTTGCCTGGTTGTTCTTGCCACACACAAAAAGGGCAATTATGTGAGCTGATGGCTATGTTAATTTGGTTGATTGTGATAATCATTTCACAATGTATACCTATATCAAGTCATCATGTTGTACACTTCATATATATATATATAATTTTTATTTCTCAATTATGCTTCAGTATAGCTGGGGGCTGGGGGGCGGGCCGTGCGTGAAAGGGAATCGCAAAGGCCCAGAAACTTCCAAAGTAGTATTTACCATGTCCTCTCATTATTAAAACCACAGTGCTTGTAACACTAGGTTGCAGAGTCAGTTAATGATTTAAAAAAAAAAAAAAAAGACCACATGAAGGAAGAAAAGAAATGCCTGAGGCGAGCCACTACTCAGCGTTTTAGTAGTTCCTGCCTAGAAAAGCAACACCTAAACAGGACATTTGTGCTTACCTCTAGGAGTTCGAGCTCTGGTTCTAGTTCAGATAGCAACTTTCTGTGTGAGTTTGTGAAATACCATCTGCCTTGTACGTCAAAGGCCGGGCGAGAAAAAGTCATGTCTGTGTTGTGTTATTCACTGTGTCATTAGCTATAAATCACATAGCCTCAAAGTCTTAATTGCACATGGTTAGATTTAATGCAAAGATAGTCTTTTGCCCTGAGTAGTTGCCATCTGAATCACTAATGGGGATAACAAGTGAGTACACAGTTGATCAGTGCACTTCCTTGTGAACAGAGATTTAGTTACGCTGGAGAGGTTTACCCGCATGCATTACTACTCTCGTTCTCAGCACACTTGTTTAATTCAGCTAATACCTTTTCAGTTGGTATCCTGGCAAAGTATGCGAAGTACAGTGTGGGAGACAGAAATACAAGGCAAAGACTGTACAATTGGTTTGAGAAATGTAAGACACATTGGCTCTGAGTGTGGTGATTGCTGATGAAATCATTACATCTCAGTACCAAAAAGGGACCTTAAAAACTAACTCCCCTGCGTACAGATGAGGAAGATCCCGACAAAGATCTCATTATGGACTAAAGGCCACGTAAACTTAATCTTGGCATTGCTGAAGGTAGAGTTGCCTCTTAACAGACAGGGTCTGGCTTGGCACAGGGGAGGGGAAGGCCTTCTTGCTGTAGGGAGCGACCGACTTTGGTCCCAGTTGGTCAGTTGGGCAACCGTGGTCTGCGTGATTCATATTCACTGTTTTGCAGAATCTTACTGCTATTATTCCTACTATGATCCCTTCTTCTTCTTCTCTTTTACTTCCTCCAAGAGCAGGATTCAGGTATGCGTACATATCAACATTTCTGTTGCATAATTGACTGCTGTTTGTCTACCACTCGATCTTCACGGCTTGAGTAGAAGAGAAAAGGAGAGGAACTCGTCCATCCCATGCACCAAAACCCTCCCAGCAGCTGCGGAGCGGCTCGTTCCTCCTCTCTTTGATAGAGTGCACCTCTCCAAAGTTTGAGCCCTTTCTGCCTCATAGATCTGTGTTTTCTGACCTCATTCACTGTATAACCTTTAAGGAGGCACTTTGATCAGAAAACGGGGGGATTACCAGGAAGAGGGGACTCGACCGCAGAAATGATATGACTGACTACATGGCATAGAGGCAACTGGTTGAAAATGTCTGTTGCCGATCGTTACGGCAAAAGGAGATCTGACCCCTGACGCTATCTGGGAGGCCTTCCGGGCCCTGGTTGGAGAGCACTCTAGTTTAGCAACTTGCTCTCGTGTTCTACCAGAGAACTCTTCCCCCTGGCTCCGCTCAGCAGAACTGGCTTCTACCGTAGAAGCTCTGTAGGTATCCTCCGGTAAGGCCCAAGGGCCGTTCCATCCTTGGTTTTTGTTTTTCTTAAAAACATTTTTTTCTTTTTTTTACAGTCAGTATTTGGCAGATTTGTATACTTTCACCTGTTTCGTCTCCTTCCCGATTAGTCTCTGGTTTTCACATCTTCATTTGGATGACACTCTTTTGGGAGCATCCTGACCACCTATATTTGGTTAAATCCTCTTGCTGAATTACTGCTTTCTTAAGTGTCTGCCATCTGGCCCGACCATAAGCTGGGCAAGGACCTGGTCTGTCTTGTGTACTGTTTTATCCCCAGTTCTTGGCACAGCGTCTCTGTGAGGTATTCTGTAATTTGTTAAATTAAATTGAATTTCATTCTCTTTTATCCCACTTTGTTTCTATTCTTTGCAACCAAAGGCAAAGTGGAGAGAATACATTTAAGCCATGATTAGAATGCATAGGGAGAAGGAGGAAATGAACTTGAATTTAGAAAATTACATTTTGGCATGAGGTGGGTTTTAAGTTTGGCAGATGATTTTTCCTCCTGGGTAATCAGGAGCTTGCCTGTGGACCCATGGGGCCACTTACAGAAACGTTACCTCCTGTGGCTTTTTCTAGAAACTTTGCCCAATGTGCCAGTGTGATGCACATTTTCCCAGCTTGCCTAATAGAGATTCTGATACTGTGAAGCTCGATCTGGACAGAGCAGAGAAGGGGAAAGTTTCAGAACTTAAGTCGGAAGATTTCTTCGTGAGTAAACGTACTGGGAGTTTGCGATTCTTGAAATTCTCTGGCCGTTTTCACTGAGCCTGTACTCGTCCCCCTTTTGCTACTTCCTCCTTAGGCAAGTCTGTCTTGCTTATTGCTCCTTTTTTCCTTTTCCAGCCCTGTCTTTGACAAAGTTGTACCCCAGGAGCCAGTCCTTGATCCTCTGTTGTTCATAAATGTTTCCTCTTTGGAGATGGGTTTGACTTTCAGCCCTTCAACTCTGATGCTTGGGACAGTCTCCATACCCATCTGTGAGTGCTTATGGGCAGGACAGTCTGTGGCTGTCCCTCCCTGGGAGTATCTCATCGTCATCACAAACAAGTAAGCCTCTGTAAGCCTTGTCTTTTCTACCAGAACGTTCTCACATGCAAGGGGTGCCACACCTCAGGCAGGGACCCCTAGAGTCTTTGAGTCTTCCTGTGCCTTGCACGTGCCTGCCCCCATCTCCCAGCCCAGGCTCGTGGTTTTCCAGATCCTGTTGGTTTTTCCTTGACCGTGGCCCTGGCGTCCATTCCTTCCTTTCTTCCCACAACCCAGCTCCTCCTCTTTCACAACAAGCCCTTGTACTCTCTAGAACCCGCCGTCTGTCCTGAATCCCGAGGGTTCCTATGGCATGCAGCATTGCTACACGCGTCTTTGTTTTCCTGTTTGTTTTAATTTTAATGTCTCATTTTCCCAATGAGCTAGTTAGCTTCCTGAGGGCAGAGATGAGGCTTTGTTTGTCTTCCTGTCTCTAGCTGCATGGTTGTGGGTCAGGTTCACTGATGGTGTGACGGGGACCGAGAGGACTCCTCGTGGTCAGCTTTCTGTAGAGTGCGCCCATGGGATGCCAGGACCTTAACTAGAAATGGCAGAGCGCAAGATATGACGCAGAAGGGTGGACTAGGTATGGACACTTCTCCATACCTTATGGATGCAGGTAAAAATCGGCTCACGTAAGACACGGAGTTAAACACCGGGAAGGTGGACTTCCCTCTCTCACCCTAAAGAAGTTTGCAATTTCGTGAGAAATGGAGGAGTAAACAAATTAACTTTTACTCCAAGGTCTGAATTAAGTGAAGGGTGAATAAGGACACAAACAAAATGCTGTGGGCGCCTGGAGGTAGGAGTGATTAATTCAGTCTTTGTACTGAGCAACAGCTGCTCTAGAGAAGGTTTCCGTCCGTGAGTGGTTGTGAGGTGTGGATGAAAGCAGGTGTAGGCGTCTGCAGAAAACAGAGTGGCCGGGAGGAGAGAGACGGGGCCATCCCCAGTGAGTTCTTTGGCAGAAGGAGCCAGGGAGTGGCGGAGGCTCAGGGGGGATGGTGACCACATTCTAGGCAGGAAGGGAAGGTCCCTAAACCTGTTGGCCCCAGCTGTCTTAACTGATGTCGCTGAGCTCCCGGCGCAGCCCGGTGTTCCTGCGGGCGGCCGTAGCTTCGACGATGTTGCAGGCTGACTGTGAGAACACTGAGCTTCTCTCTGCAAAACTCAAGAATCTGGAAAGATGGCGCCAAGCCGTCAGCCTCCCAGGGTTCCTCCAGTGTCCTCTGCTTATTTTTTGAACTTCCTGCATTTTGCTAAATCTCCCCCCCTCCGCCAAATGTGTTCTCTCTCCTGCCTTTATTGTTCAACCTTTGGGGACCTTCTTAAGTTTTTATTTAGCTAGATGTTTATTCCAGAGTCGACGGCATGGCAGTCTCGTGTGGATTTTGGAATAGATTTATTCTATGTGTTTTTGATTCATTTATACTTAACCCATCAAAATGCCCCCCCTTTTTAATGAAATAGTTAATGGCTAAGACATCTTTGTCAGCTGTTGAGTTGGCCTCTTCAAACATTTTCTCTTTTCTTAGTCATACAAAACCACCCTAGAAACTTGGTATGTGCCGAAGTTAAAGGACCCCTTGCAGTGTGTTTGTATTTGTTTTCATTCCTTTTCCCCTTCTTTGTCATGCTTACAGGTTATCCATCCAGACACACGGTGACTGAACCTTTTTTTAAAGATTCCACCCATTTATTTGACAGATAGAAACACAGCCAGAGAGGGAACACAAGCAGGGGGAGTGAGAGGGAGAAGCAGGCTTCCCGCTGAGCAGGGAGCCCGATGTGGGACTCGATCCCGGGTCTCCAGGATCATGACCTGAGCCGAAGGCAGATGCTCAACGACTGAGCCACCGGGGCGCCCCACAGTGACTGACTCTTCATATCTGCGTACCACTTACCCTCCGCTCAGCCTTTCCTTCTTTCTCTTTCAGCATAAGACTGCAAACGATTTCTAATCACCAGCACCACCGCCACCACCACCCCCGGTAGTTGTCTGAAATTGACTCTGGTCTGTCCCAGCTCTGTCTTTGCTTCCATCCTTCTTCCCCTTGGGAAGAGCTGTGCTTTGGACCTCTTAAGTGAATTACGAATTTTTTCTCATAGGTCTGCAAAAGCTGCATATGATTTCTGGGGTCTTGATGGTCTTAGGGGACGTGTCCTGTTCCTCCAGGTCAGCCTTCCCACCAGTTTCCTTCAGATCCCTGCTGCTGTCGGGCTCACCGCATAGCTGGAAGGGCGTTTGAAGAAACTGGCAGGTTCTGGTGCGGTGCCCTTGCTTTGCATGTGAAGGCACAGAGCATGAGGGGACCCGTGTGCCTAGTTCCCGAGTCTGCGTGAGTACGCTTCTGCCTCCCCCTAAGAAAGTGTGTCTGCTTTCCTTCGGCTTACTCACAGAGTGTCCGGCAACTCCAGTGAAGGCAGGAAAGGAAAGGAAGGGAACAGCAGTGAAAACCCTCTGGGCATTTCACAAGCGGTAACGCACTTCATCCTCACAGACATCTTCAGGGGCGAACTCTTATTAGCCCTGCTTCATGGAAGAGGAAATTGAAACGAGGAAAATGTCGGTGACCTGTTCAAGTCCACGGTAGCGACCCTCCTCTTGCCCCTTCTCCAGATTGCCAGCCGAGGGGCAGGGATGTGAGCCTATGGGAATCACTGGGCGTGGGTGAGGTTATGATTTTTCTCAGGAAACTCAACTCAAACCACCCAGTGGTCCCATTGAGTCCGTCAGGTTCTCTGAGTGTTTCTGCTCCCTGTCTTTGTGGTGCTGCTTTCAACCCTCTGAAGCTTTCAGCGAGCATATAGGTCACACATTCCTGGGACATAAGTTAGTCAAGCAGGCAGCTTAGAGATTCTTATCTGCTCAGACCTTTGGCCCTCGCCCGTGTCAACCGGAAATGTGGGTGTGGAGAGTCAGTTTGGGGACTGGTATGTCGGAGGAATGGTGAGAAGCCTGCAGCAGATGCGTAGGAACAGAAGCTTTGGAGATTCTGTCCTGCAGTTCAGGTAAAGCCGCCCTTGGAAGGGACGGGCTTCTGCCATGAAGGAGGGTTTGCATGGAGGAGGTGCGCCTGGACCGTGCCCCTCTCTGGTCCAGATACGCTCCCCGAATGAGGCTAGATTCCAGAATCCGCACAGCCCGGAAAATGTTCTGTTTAGCCCGCCGGATGTTCTGTGTCCCCGACCACTGATGCACTCGGATTTTCTAGTCCAAAACCTGATTCCCAGAACAGCCAGGCATGTGGCAGGGAATGGCTTCCGGGCATTCAGGGCCCACGGTTCCGTGATACCCACTGTGCGGTGGAGATTGGTTGAAGGAAAACAGTGATTGGAAAATGCATGCACTTTGTCGTGTTTACCCTTCGGTTGTCAGCTGAAGATGTGCTTGTTTAAACAGTGTCCTTGGTTTATGACAGTCACTACTCGGTAGCACATAATGCGCTTGAAGTTCACAAGTGTGTGTAAATGATCCAGCCGATGCGGCCGAGCAGGGCAGCTGTGTTCAGCCAACATTTTCACGTCGTGATAATTCTCTGGGAACGGGAGAGTCACACTTAGTACACGGTGTTATACACCATCCGCCTCCTCAGTGACCGCAGTGCCCCCTAATGTACACATTACTTGTAAACTTGTCCCTACTATTTTTAAAACCTACATTTGGTTTTTAGCCTTGGATGACCTCACAGTACTTTTGTGGGACTATGACATGGGAGTCGCCATCGTGAAGTTAATGCTCGGGGCCGGTGTTGTTTAGTCAGGAGTTGAGTCATGAGTAAAACAAGAAAAGATAGCAGACAGCTGGTAAAGTGTGTTTTGTCTCACGTGTTGGCTCCCCGTTGGGTTGCCTTTCGGGGGACTCGGTGCTCAGTAACATCATGCACGGTACCCACCCTGACTCCCGGTGCAGCTGAGCTCCTTCCTCCCAGGAACCCGCAACTCAACACATTGCTTCACTGCGGTCCTATTACTTACAAGGGAGGTCCTCCTGAAACCCCCACCCATGTCACACGGTGCTCCCAGCCAGCGAGTGGAGTGCAGATTTGTCCTTGAACTTGCCTAGGAGTTTGGGTCAGGATTCCTGCAGCTACAGGCTTTGGTGAAGGACGGTGCCTTAGATCGTTGTCATTCTTTAGAACTTTGTGTTTTTCTTCTTTAAGTAAGCTCATGCCCAATGCAGGGCTTGAACGCATGACCCCGAGATCAAGAGTTGTGTGCTCTACTGCCTGAGCCAGCCAGGTGCCCCTATTTGTTTTGTTTTTGCTGAAGGTTTTTTCCGCTGGGTTTAAGCATCATAGAACCAAATCACATAAATCTCCAAAAGCCATTTATCTGTTGTTGGAGTATAGTTAACACACAATGTGTTGTTAGTTTCAGGTATACAACATTGTGATTCAACAAGGTGCTGCACATACTGTGTCACCGCAAGGCTAACTACCGTCTGTCCCCATACTCAGCTACTACAGTGTCATTGACTCTCTTCCCTCTGCTGGGCCTTTGATTCCCATGACTTTCTCATTCTATAACTAGAAACGTATACCTCCCACTCTCCTGTGCCCATCCTGTTCGTCCCCCAGCCCCCACCCCTCCGGCCACCATCTGTTTATTCTCTGTATTTATAGGTTTGATTCTGCTTTTTATTAATTTTTTTTTAGAATTCACTCATAAATGTAGTCATGTGGGTTTTTTTTTTCTCAGTCTGGTTTATTTCACTTAACATAATCCTCTCTAGGTCCAGCTGTGTTGTCTCAAAAAACATGGTCTCATCCTTTTGATGGCTGCATAATATTCCATTATGTATATATATTTATATGACCCACATCTCCTTTATCCACTTATTTACTGACAGACACTTAAGTTCCTTCCATATCTTGTCTGTTTTAAATAATGCAATGCTTAATATAGGGTGTGCATATCCTTTTGAAATGATGTCTCATACTCAGTAGTGGAATTACTAGATCATATGGTATTTCTATTTTGAATTTTTGGAGGACCCTCCATACTACTTTCTACAACAGCTACGCATCAGTGGTGTCTGAGTGTTCCTCCAAAAGCCATTTTAAATAACAGCAATTGCTTTCAACCTACCAAAGGGTAGGATCCTCAAAACAACAGTTTTCCCTGAGTGAATCTATAGGGTTAGTGTGATTTGAACCAAATTTTTAGTGGGATTTGCCCTTATAGAGACTAACAAGTTGGTGCTAAAATTCAACTGGAAAAATAAATTAATGACAATAGCCAAGAAAATTTTGTAAAAAAGAATAAAGAAGGGGGACTTTTTCTCCCAGATAACAAAATTACCTTAGGAAACCATGATAATTAAACTGGAGTGGTTGGCTTGTATGTTAGTTGAGTAGGTCAGAAGAGGCCAGTACATAATACAACCTAAGTATTTTTAGGGCCCCATATGGCCCAGTGTGTGTACAGAATTATGTTCAAAGACAATAAAAATCTGGCCACAGAAGCCTGGAACATTCTTTCTTGTGAAAGGATATATTCATGGATTATACACATATATACGCTAAATGTTTTTCAGAAACCTCTAAATGGCCAGTCCTCTCCCCAAAGTTGCAAATTCATAGCAGTCTCTAGAAATGTACCCCCTCTCTGATTTCCTAACCCTTGCCTCACATCTCCCCTCCTCCCCTCGCACCCATGACCTTACGGAGCATTGGGCGGTCACCTCCCCAGAAGGCAGCCCTTGGGATAAGGGTAGTGCTGCTTTTCTAGAGAGCAGGATATTCTCAGAACTCTGGTGACCAGAAATCTGTAGCAGACTCCCAGAATTACCAGAATGAATGAAAGTTCCCAATTTCATTTCTTTGGGAACTCATCTTAAAGGGAGCATTTTAAGTCACTGGACTTGTCAATAGGTGTTGTTGAGCTGGTTGGCTACCCCTTTAGAAAAAAATAAAGTGACGTATTTATACTTCAGCAAATGCACACTTTGGAACTCAATAGATTAGATTTGGAGCATCTATATCTTTGTGTTAATACATGGGAATAGTGATGGAAGTTTCGCTCTAAGGCCTAGGCTTGACAGTGGTGAGAAGAGACTTATACTTTATATAGTTCTGAATTGTTTTAAATTTCTTTTATAACACATTGTGTTCTAAAACACATTTTATAATAAAAATGAAAGAGCGTTTTCATTTTCTTTGGGTAAATATCCAGTAGTGGAATAATTGGGTCATATATGATAGTTCTATTTTAATTTTGGGGGGACCCTCCATACTGTTTTCCACAGTGGCTGTATGGATTTACAGTGCATGAGGGTTCCCTTTCTCTATATCCTTGCCACCACTTGTTATTTCTTGTCTTTGTGTTGAAAGAAGATGTGGTATATATACAGAGATGCAGACGGACAGACACACACACACACACACACACAGGAGTATTACTCAGTCTTTTTTTTTTTTTTTTTTTAAGATTTTATTTATTTATTTGACATAGAGAAACACAGCGAGAGAGGGAACACAAGCAAAGGGAATGAGAGAGGGAGAAGCGGGCTTCATGCCGAGCAGGGAGCCCGATGTGGGGCTCGATCCCGGGTCTCCGGGATCATGACCTGAGCCGAAGGCAGTCGTTTAACCAACTGAGCCACCCAGGCGCCCCGAGTATTACTCAGTCTTAAAAAAGAGTGAGATCTTGCCATTTGAGACAACGTGGATGGATCTAGAAGGTATTGTGTTGGTGAAAAAAGTCGGAATGAGAAAGACAAACACCATGTGTTTTCACTTACATGTTGAACCAAAAAAACCTAAAACAAATAAGCAGGCAAACGAACAAAACACAGAATCAGATCTATAAATACAGAGAACAAACCGTTGGTTGCCAAAGGGGAGAGTGTGGGAGGCACAGGCTTCCAGTTGTGGAATGAATAAGTCATGGGAAAAAGGCACAGCATAGGGAATACAGTTGATGGAATTGTCATGGCATCATGTGACAACCCAGTGAGTGTAGCATCATGTCTAAACCGGTGGAGTCACCGTGTTGTACACCCAAAATTCATGTTATGCTCAAATTAAAAAAAAAATGATTCTAAACATCCCAGAACAAAATAACGAAGTCTTTATTTACCTTTTGGGGGGTTTTAAATTTTATTTTTACCTTATGTTCCATAAAAGTTCAGTATTTTATTTTAAAGATTTTATTTTATTTATTTGACAGAGAGAAACACAGCTAGAGAGGGAACATAAGCAGGGGGAGTGAGAGAGGGAGAAGCAGGCTTCCCGTCAAAGCAGGGAGCCCGATGTGGGGCTCAATCCCAGGTCTCCGGGATCATGACCCGAGCCGAAGGCAGTCGCTCAACCAACTGAGCCACCCAGGCGCCCCAAAGTTCGCTATTTTAGTGTATGATTATGAGTTCTGACAAATGCATCAGATTGTCTAACCCAGAGCAACAGTCAAGATAAAAACCAGACTTACCACCAGATAATAACTACACTCGTGGCAAGTGTAGTGTGAGGTATAAAGTAGTCCAGTCACTATGTTGTGCACTGGAAACAAATGTCACATTGTGTGTCAACCACACTTCAATGATAATAATAATAATAATAATAATAATAATAATAATTTAAAAACCCCGGGCTTGAAAGCCCCAGTTATCTTGTGTTGCCTCTTTAGTGTCAAATTCTTCCTCCACCCTTAGTCTCTGGAAACCACTGAGTTTCAGGTATCTTCTCCATCTCGAGGTTTGCCTTCTCCGCAATGCCTTGTCCAAGGGATTCTATAGCATTGGAGTCTGGCTTCATTCACTTAGCGTAATGCATTTGAAATTCACCCATGATACTGGGTGTATCAATACTTTGTTCCCTTATTATTCCTGAACAGTATTCCATGATTTCTTTGGATATATGTCCCACAGTTTGTCCCTATGTCCCAGTGGAGGGCTGTTTGGATCGTTGCAAGTTTCTGATCATGACTAATAATGCCATTATAAACATTTACACATAGG
Source organism: Spilogale gracilis (assembly GCA_004023965.1). Classification (NCBI taxonomy): domain Eukaryota; kingdom Metazoa; phylum Chordata; class Mammalia; order Carnivora; family Mephitidae; genus Spilogale; species Spilogale gracilis. Next base: position 39,274 of record PITA01012515.1, read on the forward strand.
ATTTTAGGGAAGGGGAAGGGCAGAGAGAGAGAAAGGATCCCGAGCAGACTTCACACAGAGCACAGAGCCCCACGGGGGGCTTGATCCCAGAATCCTGAGATCATGACCTGAGCCTAAATCAAGAACCGGCCGCTTAACGGACTGAGTTACCCAGCCGCCCCTTGCTGTAGTTTTAATATACATTCCTTAATGGCTAATCATGCTAAGGGTTTTTCTGTGTACTTGTAGACTGTCTCTGTGTGTCCACTTCAGTAAAGTATCTGCTCAAAACTTTTGTTCAGGGCGCCTGGGTGGCTCCATCAGTTAAGTGTCTGCCTTCGGCTCAGGTCATGATGCCAGGGTCCTGGGATCGAGTCCCACATCGGGCTCCTTGTTTGGTGGAGAGCCTACTGCTCCCCGCTGCTTGTGCTTTCCCTTTTTCTCTCTGAAATAAATAAAATCTTTTTTTAAGTGTTCATTTTCTTATTGAGTGATTTTTTTAAATTGATGAATTTTAAGAAGTTTTTTTTTAATATATTCTAAATACAAATCATTTGCCAGGTGTATGATTTGCAAATATTTTCTCCCAGTCTGTAGCTGATATTTCCATTTTCTTGGTGGTATCTTCTGCCAAGTAAAAGTTGTTACTTTTGATGGAGACCAGCATTTCACCTTCTTCCTTAATGTGACTTCTGTGGGTGTCAGAGCTAAGAATTCCCTGCCTAACCCAAAGTCACAAAGATTTTTCTCCTATGTTTTCTTCTAAAAGTTTTATAAGTTTGTATTTACTTTTGGATCTATGATCCATTTTCAGTTGATTTTTAAAATAAGTTATGAGTTTTAGATTACTTTTTTTTTTTTGCATATGGATATCCAGTCATTCTAGGACCACTTGTTAAAGATGATCATTTCTCCCCATCATACAGTTTTTATTTTAAAAGAAAGAATGTGATGCTCTCTACTGGGAGAATACAAACATCTTCTGTCATAAAAGGAGAAAATGGGGCGCCTGGGTGGCTCAGTTGGTTAAGCCACTGCCTTCGGCTCAGGTCATGATCCTGAAGACCCGGGATCGAGCCCCACATTGGGCTCCTTACTCGGCGGGAAGCCTGCTTCTCCCTCTCTCGCTCCCCCTGCTTGTGTTCCCTCTCTGGCTGTGTTTCTCTCTGTCAAATAAATAAATAAAATCTTAAAAAAAAAAATAAAAGGAGTAAATACCTTAGATCCACTGGCTCAGAGGTGGCGAGAGAGCCCCCTTTGCTCAGAACACCACAATTTTTGTTTTACTAGCAGTGTCATAAAACCAAACATAATGTATACTCCATTGCTGGGATTTCTACACTGTTGAGGTTTTTTGGGGTTTTTTTTTTTGGCCCAGCTTTTTAGAAGAAATTTTAACTACTTATGGGCGCGAAAATTCTTTTTTGACAAATTGGACGTATACTAAAACTTTACAATGAGAATGAAACTGAAGTTAATTTAGTCTAACTCTTCCTTTTTTTAAATTAGAAAAATAATATGTGTTTGTAGTAAAATCTAAATACAGGTGACCCTTGAATAATACGAATGTAAACTACATGGTCCACATAGCTGCAGAGTTTTTTCAATAAATAGCACTACTGCAAATGTATTTTCTTTTTCTTACCATTTTCTTAACATTTCTCTAGCTTATTTCACTGTAAGAATGCAGTATATAATACACGTAACATACAGAATCTGTGTTGTTTTTTTTTTTTAAGATTTTATTTATTTGACAGAGAGAAACACAGCCAGAGAGGGAACACAAGCAGGGGGGGTGAGAGAGGGAGAAGCAGGCTTCCCGCCGAGCAGGGAGCCCGATGTGGGACTCGATCCCGGGTCTCCGGGATCATGACCTGAGCTGAAGGCAGTCACTTAACCAACTGAGCCACCCAGGCGCCCCATCATACAAAATCTGTGTTAACTGTTTATCAGTTATCTCCTGGTCAGTGGCAGGCTGTTGACAGTTAGTTTTGGGGGAGTCAGAATTCACACCCGGATTTTCAGCTGCAGGGTCAGTCCCCCTAACCCCCATTGCTCTTAGGGCAGCTGTACCACAGAAATGTATCATCTAGCAATTGGGCTCCCACGGGGCACTTGTTTCCTACTGCTTCTCTGTTCCCTTTCCTGGTCCCTTTGATGGGCTTCTCTTCCTCTTTATGACCTCAGATGTTGGCGTACCCCAGGGCTCCATCCTGGGGTCTCTTTATGTCTTTTTTCTCCTAGCTCTTGGTGGTGTCATTTAGTCCTGTGGTTCTAAGCATCACATGTCGTCCCACGAGTTAAGGTTGTGTCTCCAGCGTAAGCTCTTCTCTGAACTCCAGACTGGTACATGTGGCTCCCTCTTCAATACATCTACCGTGTGTAACAGTGGCTTGTCTAAAACAGAAATCTTGGGGACACCGGGTGGCTCAGTTAAGCATCTGCCCACAGCTCAGGTCATGATCCCAGGGTCCTGGAATCGAATCCTTCGTCAGGCTCCTTGCTCAGCAGGGAGACTGCTTTTCCCCCTGCCTCTGCCCCTCCCCGGCTCGTGCGCTGGCTCTCTCTCTCTCTCAAAATAAACAAATAAAATCTTTAAAAAATAAAGATTAAAAAAAATAATAAAACAGAAACCTTGGTCTGCTCTTTGCCCCATCTTTCGCTTCTTAGCAAAATGGTACCGTCATTCCTACATGTGCCAAGGCCAAAAACCCAGATCTGACCTGGCAGCTCTTGGTAGCTCAGACATGACTTTCAGGCTTCCGGAGCCTCCCATAGCCCTCACTGTAAAGGCACGCTGAGTAGGCCTCCTCTCACGATGCAGCTACTGGCTGTCTGGCTCATGTCACAGTGACGTCCTGGCTACAACGCTGCCTTGCCTCCCAGCTTCCTTCCCTGCTTCCTCACTCACCCCTGCAGTCAGCCTCTCCCCCCAGCAGCCATGGAGCTCTTCAGGATGGAACACACACCATGACCTTCTCCAGCTCAGATCTCGCCAGTGCTTTTCTCACATTCTTTTTTATTATTATTATTTATTATTATTTTTTTATCTGTAAACATGAATTAGTTTTCTGTGTCTTGTTTATATTTGGTATTTTTAATTTCTAATTTTTTTAATTTATTATTATTATTTTATTTTTTCAGTGTTCCAAGATTCATTGTTTATGCCCCTCACCCAGTGCTCCATGCAATACGTGCCCTCAGTACCCACCACCAGGCTCTCCCATCCCCCCACCCTCCCCTCCAAGACCCTCAGTTTGTTTCTGAGTTCTCACATTCTGAAGAAAATCCAGACTCTTTGCCCTGGCCTTCAAGACCCTACGTGATCTGACTATAGTGTACTTCTCCAAATTTTTATTTCTGGTGATGTTCCCCTCTGCCTCCATCCCCCTTAACCCTGTTCACTCTACCTTTTTGCTGCTCTCAGTACAAAAGCCCATTCCTCCTTTGGGGCTTTGCCTCAGCTGGTTCTCTGCCCCCAGGGTGCCCTTCCCAATGTTCTCTTCTCCACTGAGTCACCCATCTGTTAAAACGGTTATCTCTTCCTTGCCTTGCCTTGCCTTGCCTTGCCTCCCCTCTCAGAAATACCTGTCCTTCCTGGTCTCCCCATCTTCACAGTCTGCTATGTTTTTCTTCACAGAATGTATCACTTCCTGACTTCATGTATTTGTTTGTTTGCTGTCTAGCTTCCCTGACTGAAATGTAAGATTCCTGAAGGTGGGACTTGATGTTAGTCATGGCTCTATCCCAAACTTCTAGAACAGAGTACAGCCCGTAACAGATGCTCAATAAACATTTATGGCAGGACTGAATACAGGATTCGAGTCATACGTGTAGACTACTTTTTGCCTTGCTTCACTCCCATGCCTTCCCTCGAGGTAATCGCTGTTAATACTTTGGTGACTAACTTCCTGGGCTTAAAAACAATGTTTTTGTTTTTGTTTTTTTTAAAGATTTTGTTTATTTATTTGACAGAGAGAGATCACAAATAGGCAGAGAGGCAGGCAGAGAGAGAGGAGGAAGCAGGCTCCCTGCTGAGCAGAGAGCCCGATGCGGGCCTTGAACCCAGGACCCTGAGATCATGACCTGAGCTGAAAGCAGAGGCTTTAACCCACTGAGCCACCCAGGCGCCCAAAAACAATGTTTTTAAAAATGCAGACCCACATCCAGTTTTTTTTTAATGGAATTCAAATTGTTCCAGACCTTTATTTTCTCTCAATAATTTATTTCAGAATTTTTTCCATTTTAGTTTATTTTTCCATGTAATCTACTTATATAGGTCTTTTCTGTGCTTACATTGTAGTTCATTCTATAGCTGTACCACAATTTATTTAATCATTTTCCTATTGATATATGGGTTGTTTTCCCTGTTTCACTGTTATAATGAAGCCTGCACTGAATATGCTTGTACATAAATCTTTGTGCATATGGGAAAATTGGTCTCAAATTATAGAATTGCCTGGTCAGTACTTTGAGAGGTATTGCTTAGTTTGTCCTTCTGAAAGACTACACTGTACGATTTATAGTCTCACCAATAATACATGAGTGCCCATTTCCTCACATTCTGGCCAATACCAGATATTACCCCGTGTCCCAAGTATTTTTTAACATTATGGGATAAAAAGTTTTACTCTCTTACAAAAGAGAAAGCCAAAACCCTGGTGATTGAAACCTTACAGTCAGGTAGATAACTAGACACTTCTTGTACTGGTAAGCTCCTAAGTTTCTGGATTCTAAATTAACCTGTTTCATAAAGATGGTTTCTTTTAAAAAGAAATGTCTGGGGGCACCTGGGTGGCTCTTTCCTTAAGTGTCTGCCTTCAGCTCGGGTCACGATTCCAGGGTCCTGGGATCGAGCCCCGCACCAGGCTCCCTGCTCGGCGGGAAACCTGCTTCTCCCTCTCTCACTCCCCCTGCTTGTGTTCCCTCTCTCACTGTGTTTCTCTCTGTCCAATAAATAAATAAAATCTCTAAAAATAAATAAATAAAAATTTAAAAATAGGAAAGAAATAAAAAGAAATATCAACATTTAAAGGAATAAAGTGATTCAAGATGAGAACTACGTTGTACCTGCAAAGAAGCTTTCAGTTACTAGTTTCAAGAAATGTCATTTCATAATGTCTCTTGGGAGCTCCAAAACCACAGGCCTGGGTAGCCTCATTTTCTTGCTGTAATCCATTCCCAGATGATTTTTTTTTCCATCAAAAACAATCCACAACATAAAACCTCAAGTGTTGGCATTGGCTGGGAGTTAATGGAAGACCTAGCCATTGGTGATTTATTATTTAACAAGTCTGTGGTTTTTACTGGGCCTTATGAGAAGGACTCAAAGAACAAGAGAAGTTATCTGTTTTAATAACTATGACTGAGGCCCAAAACAGAAGCACAGGAATGAGTAAGAAGAGAAATGCCAACCCAGAGGAGGCAGGTACAGCCCAGGTAGCACCAGGTGTTTCTGCGACATGGGTTGGTTTTAACCCAGGGCTGATGGGATCTTTGGTTAGCTCACGGGCTTGCCTTCGGCCCTGTAGTGAACTGCCAGGGCTAGGCTGAGTCCCAGAGGGTGACCCCCGAGTCTTCTCTCTTTTTCATCAGGTGTCAAGATGGGCTTAGATGAGAGATACTCTTATGGCTTCAGTATATTAGGCTTTGAAGAATTCCTTAAAATTACCTACTTTTACTCACTATATGGACGGCAAGACTGAGGCCCAGAGAGATAAAATGTCTTAGATAGGTAAGGGTCATGACATTTTAAGCATGATTCTATTGAATAATGAAAAGGAAGAGCTCTTGTACTTGAACTTTAAAGACGTAACAGATTCTTGGACAGAAAAGTACTTCTGCCTCGAAATTCCTAAGGCAGGAGTGGCACATAATTCACCTACATGCCGCCATACAGCCCCACAAATGCCCACGGCAGGTGCCGGCTCTCAACCTCCGTTCCCTTTTCTCAGCCAAGCTCGGACCCAGCCCGTCAGTCCTCCTTCACACAGTGCTATAGGCAGCAGCTTGGAATGGATCCGAGTTTTCATGTGAGTTAAAATCTGTTTCTGGGGACGCCTGAGTGGCTCAGTCGTTAAGCGTCTGCCTTTTGGCTCAGGTCATTATCCTAGGGTCCTGGGATTGAGCCCCACATCGGGCTCCTTGCTCAGCGGGAAGCCGCTTCTCCCACTCCCTCTCCCACTCCCCCTGCTTGTGTTCCTGCTCTCGCTGTCTCTCTCTCTCTGTCAAATAATAAAATCTTTAAAAATAAAAATAAAAATAAAATAAAACCTGTTTCTGTTTGTTTCCCCTCCTGTGATTGATGGATCCCCATGATTCATGATGTGATAAGAACTCTAAATGTTAAGCCAGAAGAACTTGGTTTGACACCTGGACCCTCTTGTTCCCAGCTCTGTGATCCCGGGCAAGGCACTTAACCTTTCGCTCAGTCTTGTCTCTGAAATCAAGAAGTTGAATTAAATTATCTTTAAGCTTCCTTCCAGCTCTGAAAAATGTCATGGTTCAAGGCTTGGAGACCAAGGCAAAAGACCAGAGGGGGTTTTCAGGCAGTTCATGTATTACAGAACTATTCTGTAGCCTTCGTCATGTGTTTCTAGCTTTTTCTAACTACTTCTTTTCCTCTGCTAGTGACCCATATCTCTGAAACCAGAATTTAGGGGTTTCGAAGAGAGGGGATAGGGACACGCCCACTTAAAACCAGACGAATTGCAGGAACCTCTTCTTGGCCGCAGGGAACTCTAATGTTTTCACATGTCGGGCTGAGCAAAACTCACCTGCCCACCGAGCGGTTCTAGGCCTTCTTCCCTTCTTCCATTCTACCTCCTTATGATCAGGAGGTCCCCCATCAGATGGGTGTGGGACCGTGGTCCTCTGAGGGCCTCTGGCTCCCTTCCAGCCTGGATCCTTTCACGACCCAGCGCCCTGTTTGTCTTCCAGGCCCCGCTTCCCTTCGAGCCTACCCTCTCCTCTCAGTGATCACCCGACAGCCAGCGGTCATCTCCCACCTGGTCCCTGCCCCCCCAGGAGCTGCCCAGGCCTTGTCCTGCCGCCCGGCGTCCAAGGCCTCGTCTGCTGAGGCTGCAGGGGGTGAGGCTATCGGCAGCAGCGAGTCGGAGACGGAGCAGCCCACGCCGCGGCAGAAGAAGCCCCGGCGGAGTCGCACCATCTTCACTGAGCTGCAGCTCATGGGCCTGGAGAAGAAGTTCCAGAAGCAGAAGTACTTGTCCACCCCGGACAGGTGAGAGCCCGGGGAGAGGACTGTCCACAGGGAAGGCCCTGGGGGAAGGGGGACGCCTTTCGCTTTTGGGGTGGGACGGAGAGCCACAAGGACTGTTCTTGCCCTCGCAGCCTTCTGGGCAGCACCTGGCCCGCCTGCTCTCATCACACTTACGGCCCAGTATCCCCATATTTAACTTAACTACTCCAGCACAAGGAGCAAAGTCAAGATTAGTGAATGGTTGCCTAGGCTCTGAGCGGGCAAACAGGCTTGGTTTTTTAAAGCCGCTTACACATAGCATCAGCTGCAGTGGCGTTAACTGTGGGATGGGGACCCATGACCACCTCGGGCTTCTCCCCGCCCTTGACTGGGGAGGCCTGTGCAGATCTGGCTCAGGAGCTTGGGAAATCTGATGGCTATCAAGCCAGAACCAAGTGGCTGAGAAATGAACAGGACCCAGATGTGCATTCCTTCTTTAAAGCCTTTTGAAATCCACACGAGGGGACTGTGACCCCTGATTTACTCCAAGGCCTTAGTACCTTACCTTATTTCTTTAACTTAGTATCTTAACTGCAAATATGCATGAATGCATGTCTTAACCTTGTTCTTGCAAACTCACTCTGGGGATCTAGAGAGGGCTGAGCTAATATGTGAGCCTATTTATTAGGATTTTCCTAGTCCTTTTTCTGTTCTTTCACTCACTTCCTTGTCTGTGTTAGATTTGATCCCAGTCTTATTAAAGAGAAAGGGAAGGAAAGTCAAATGCATCTGTTAAGCTAGTTAGTAGCCATTTGACATAAATTTACGTGAGAGAGGAGTGTACGAATCCCTGACTGACTGAGTCACTTAATCGAGCCCCCATCAGCTGGGTACTGGGGGTTTGCAGGGGGCCAGGTCCTGTGGCAGAACCTGTGTGTCCAGAAAGGAGGAGACAAGAGTCCTGCTCTGCAGGAGATCCTAGGGAAGGGCAGGACAACAAGTACCCATAACACAGGGCGCAGGTCCTAGTGCCAGTAGGTTACCAAGGGCTGGAGGAGCCCAGAGACATGGCTGAGTATGTGTGAGATGGGGTTCAGGAAGGCATCTCGGAGAAGGCAACATTTAAGAAGAGCTTTGACTGTTCTTAATGAAGAATGGCCCAGCGAGAATGGCCCACCGTGGCAGAGAAGCATGGCTCACTGGGCGGCTTGAGGGAACTGCAGGCGGTCAGGATGTCTCCAGGGAAGGGTCCAAATGGGAGTGCGGCAGGAGATGAGGCCAAAGGTTGGGAAGGCTCACGTGTCCGGCCGAAGGATGCCACCTTCGTCTTCATCGGCAGCCACTGAGAGCGGGAAGGGACGTGACCAGATTTACCTTTTAGGCTCCTCGTCTTGGTGGCACCCTAAACGGTTAATTGGAGAGGGGAGCGGTGGAGCATGGAGAGGGAGGAGGTCCAGGGGTGGTCACAAAAGACCTGAAGTTAAGGTGGCTACAGTGGGCACAGAGAAGGGAGAATGGACTGGAGAACAGTTTTGAAGGAGGCACAGACAGACTAGACACGGGCGTGAGGAAGGGAAGAGAGAGCTGGGACGTCCGTGCCTCCTGGCCTGGGTCGCCAAGTATAGAGGGGTACCATGACCAGGGCCGCTAGGCGGAGGGCAGAGCGCGTTTGGTGGGGGAAAGGGAGTCCTGTTCAGCCGTGAGCGTCTGGGGAGCCTTTGGCCAGACAGTGGAGATGCAGCTGTGAATGGAGGGGTGACAGAAGGGAGCCCCAGTTTTTAGCGGGTATTTCGGTGCCCTCCAGCAGTTAACAGAGGGCCCCCGGGAGCTGGGCAGCCCGTGCAGGTGGGCGCTCTTATTTATGACTTCCACCGAAAGGGCTTCAACAAGCACGGGTTAAAATTGTAGATTTATTTTCTAGAAGTCAGAGATTGTTCTAGCAGAAATGTTCATTCCTCATCAAGCTCCTGGGACTTCCTGATACCTGCCCAGGCACCTCTCAGGTGACCTACGCAGGACTGATTCACTTGCCTGGGGAGAAGGACACCATCTGGCTGGCAGGGAGGCTGCTGCCTTAACCCGCCCTCTCCCGTGTTCCTCCCCTCCCTACGTGACCAGGGCCATGAGCACGCCCTCCTCCCACAGCTCTCTCCCTCTTCCCCTTTGTTTGTTTCTGCAGTTTCCTAGGTGACCCCATTTAAGCGAATACGCAGGGAAGTGAGAATTTGTAACGGTGGCAGGTAATGAGAGAAAGCCGATGACAGTGAAGTGCGTTTCTGTAGCCAGAGTGAGTCAGGGGTGCATTTTTCCCAAGTGAGCTAACACCACTTGCTAACGCAGAGCTGTGGACTGAGCCTGCCATTGACTAATGCACCTGATGGCCTTAGGTGAACCGGACTGCAGGGCGCAGTGGGAGCCTGGGAGACCAGGAGCCCGTGGGACAGCCCCCTGGGTTTCGGTTCTTAATGAACGGCTGCTTGGGAAGCAGGGCTTCATTAGCGGGGAGAGCTGAGTGCTGTTGGTGCTGGGAATTTATTAGTTTCATTCTGTTATGAAACTGTTAGCTTCCAGGGGTGCTGGGTGGCTCAGGCGTTAAGCATCTGCCTTTGGCTCAGGTCACAATTCCTGAATCTAGGGATCGAGCCCCACATCAGTCTCCCTGCTCGGCGGGAAGCCTGCTTCTCCCTCTCTCACTCCCCCTGCTTGTGTTCCCTCTCTGGCTGTGTTTCTCTCTGTCAAGTAAACAAATAAAATCTTTAAAGAGAAACTGTTAGCTTCCAGTAGCCCTTTTCCTGGGACAACCAGACGTATGTGAATGCCGATATGAGACAGGTTCTGAGGTTTTTTGGAAGGAAGACTGTTTTTAAATCACACCCTCTGGTCGGAGCAGGGGGCTGGGCAGCTGCAGTGCCAGCAGGCAGCGTCTGGAACCTGCATGGCCGGCACCCACTGGTCTTGCTCATGGTGAGATGGTGGGGAGAGCGTGTCCCCGGGAGCGCCTGTACCCAGCTCGGGCTTGGAACTCTGAAGGTTTGTGTGACACAAGGAACCTCAGAGCCACAGACTGTAACCTTCAGAAACCTAGGACTTTGAAGGTGGTGACCACCACTCTCTGTAGCAAGGGTGCCCGGCCCAGGTCGCTGCTCTAGAAGTCACCATCACTAATGTTGGCTCAAGGAGATGGTCTTTCCATTTGGTGCTCAGGTAGACCTGAGGCTCTTCTCAACGTAGGTCCGTAGTGGTCGTCTTGACGACTGAGTTTGGAAGCCTGGCTCTCTTTCTCATTTCATGCTCCGGTTGGGTTGTTTGCATTTTCTCCTCAAAAGCTTTGATCAGGAGCTTCCCTTAGACAGATGGAACTTGTGTAAAACTATGGTGGGGGGGGGTCCTCACAAGAGGAGACATGCAAGTCAGAGGTCAGTAGCTTCACATCCCAGCTGCACATCTCACTCTACGATCGTCTCCCAAGGGTCAGTAAGGTTCTTCTTGTACGGGGCCAGAGATAAAATCATTTCAGTCTCACAAGTGCTTGCCTCTGAACCGGGAGCGGGAAAGCAGCTGTGGACAGTACACGGATAAATGGGTGTCCGTGTGCCAATAAAACTTTATTTACAAAAACAGGCCGCAGACAGGATTTGGCTGTGATTACCAAGAGATTCTAATCTCTCTAAACTTTAGATCTCTCATCCATAACAGGGAAATTATACCTACCTCACAGTGTCGTGAAAGGGATAAATAAGACAGATAGGTCGGGGGCTGAGCCTGGGACCTGGGATGCCGTGGTCCTCCAGAAATGGTTGCTGTGTGGTTAGAAGGAGCTCCAACCTCACACGGGCCAGGAACGACTTTGACATTCAGGACTTCGCAGAAGGCACCAGAGAAACACGGGACCGTGGTTAGCAGTCAGATGGGAAGCAGGAGAGGCTACGGATTCAATGTTTCTTTTGGAACCCAAATTATCACAGCTCAGGGCAACTGCAATGACTGAACCCAACCACCAGAAAGTATTTTTGAGCCTTTGGTCTGGATTGAGAACCTAACTTCACAGACACATCTGTGGACAGAAAAGAAGCCCCTGCAGTTGAAGCCGAGAGGCAGAAACTACTCGTGGGAAACAGAGAACCCTTGCGAACGTGGAGCCCCCCTACCCCGTGATGGCTGACCTGTGGGAGGGTCCAGAGGGCAGAAGCTGTGGGAGGTGTCGTGGGGGTGGGGAGGCCCCCTGCAGGAGGCAGGGGGCTTGGGCTGCATCTGACGTGATGAGCAGGATTTGGACAAAGATGGCCTTTATTTTTCCTTTCCAGTTTGGATTTGGAGACAGAGTCCTCATTTCATATGGCGTCCCAGTAAAGATTCTGTCAGACCCGAAAGAGGACTTGGCAATCAAGGCTGAGAAGTTCTTTTCGGGTCCAGTGCAGACAGTGACCGTTTCCAGGATGATGGCCCCAGGTGTCCTTGGGTTGTTGACATCTGTTTCTTAGGTTCCCAGAGTTTCATCCCTATGCTATTTGGAAGGAAAATAAAGCTCTTTGGGGAAGAACTGGTTGAATGGGGGAAGTTCACGCTCTGCTTAGTGGTGCTAGTCCTCAGGATCGCATCTCTGCTGCCCCTTTCCTCCTTCCTCATCGTTCCTTTGTATCTCATGCCTTCTAGGTTGGACTTGGCCCAGTCTCTGGGACTCACTCAACTGCAGGTCAAGACTTGGTATCAGAACCGCAGGATGAAGTGGAAGAAAATGGTAAGAAGAGAGTGAGTTTCACCGTGTACCCATCATG